>JAODAL010017473.1:0-77635 GCA_025379985.1 Phyllomedusa bahiana
CCAACTGGGAAACATGGGGGTGGCAGCATCATGTTGTGGGGTTGTTTTGCTACAGGAGGGACTGTTGTACTACACAAAATAGATGGCATTATGAGGAAATAAGATTAAGTGGCAATACTGAAGCAACATCTCAAGACATCAGCCAGGAAGTAAAAGCTTGGGCAGAAATGGGGCTTCCAAACGGACAATGACCCAAAGCATACTGCCAGACTGGTTACAAAGTGGCTTAAGGACAACCAAGTCAATGTTTTGGAGTGGCCATCACAAAGCCCTGATTTCATTCCTATTGAAAATGTATGGGCAACTCTGAAAAGGCAGTTGCGAATAAGAAGACCTAGAAACATGGCTCGGTTACACCAGTTCTGTCAGGAGGAATGGGCCAAAATTCCTACCAACTATTTTGAGAAGCTTGTGGAAGGATATACAAAACTATTGACCGAAGCCATACAGTTTAAGGACAATGCTACCAAATAATAATGAAATGTATGTAAACTTTAGACTTTGCAGAAAGTAATAAATATGCCTTAAAAAATGATCTCGCATTATTCTGGCATTTGGCAAATATAAATAATTTTGGTAATCCTAATTGCCGTAACATAGGTAAGGTTTATTCTGATGTCCGATAGTGAGAAAAACATACATGTGTGTCTTTTTATACAGTGTATGTAAACTTCTGGTTTCAACTGTATGTTAATTTTTCCCTTTGTGATGTCCACTGGTATGGTAGGTATATAGATGACATGTTGTTTATTTGGAAGGGATCCCAAGATGACTGACACATTCATACAGTTTTTGAATAATAATCCTCTCAATCTCACTTTTACCAGTAATATCCAATCTGTCCAAATTCCTTTTCTTAATCTTTCCCTAACAGGCACTTAAAGTTAACCCATTCACACCAAATCTTTTCGCAAACTAATTACAGGAAATACCATCCTGCATTGGAACAGTGATCACCCCAAACATACCTGCTTATCTATCCCTATTGGGGAATTTACGCGGGGCTAAAATAAATTGTACGACAGATGAGGATTTTCAGATTGAATCCCATAATATTTATCAACGTCTATCAGCTCGAGAATATCCCCATTGGGTTTTTTGACGTGCATTACACATCGTCAATAAACAGTGCCTCAATATGTCCACAAATATACCAACAGTTGTGGTGGATTACAATGCTCAATTTTCATGTATCAAAAATATTATTCATAAATACATACCAGTATTGTTAGATGATGAAATTTTGAGTGACATTTTATCTGATGGTTGCCGAGTTGTGGACAGACGACCACTAACTATTGGCAACAATAATGCACCCAATAATTTTTGTACCACCTCCTCACAGGTCACATGTATACAGAAGTGCAGCTTTTACAGATGTGGTTCACATCCTAGCAAAACATGTCTGTTCTCCAAACCAACAAAAACCTTTACTGTACATGACAAATGCTATAACACTTTTTCAGTTATTTAATTGCATGTACCCAATGCAATTTATATTCTGTTGGCTCTACCTCATGAAAGTGTAAAACTTGCGTATGTGAACCTCTTAACTACATTCATAATCTGAGCACTCGTACCATCTCAAATGCAGCCCGTCCTTTTATTGACAGACATCATTCCAATAACAAATTTTTGTCAGGCTTTTGCAATTGAAAAGGTAATTTACTTAATCTTCTGAGTGATAGGGAAGCATTTTGGATGGTCACCCTGGGAACAACATGACCATAATGTTAGAAATTAGATTTTGTATCACTATTAGTGTTATGATACAGTTGGCTCCTGCTTATACCATCCGATCTTTTCACAAATTCTGTTTTACAGGTCTTTACAATGGGTTGTTGAATATTTTACATTTTTGTAATTGATACCATTTACACATTAACTTTGTTTATTTTCAGTTCGTCCGTCATATTATTGTCAGCACAACATCATTTCATTTGCGGTCTTTGGTGGTCAATGTTATCATTTTTTCTATATGTAATGTTTTATCCTTTTGTTTTTGTGTTCCCACATCTCTTGGCATTTCTTTTGCACTGCCAGCACCTCTTGTCACCTGTCTCTGCCACTGCCCTTATGTTCCATGAGAGACTGTCACGTTCCTCATTCCAGAGCTGCCGGCAACCTGCAATCTACACCACGGGAACTGCTACACTTGCGCGGCAGGTTCTTGGATGCTTTTTAATGCGCATGCGCCAGAGAGGTCTGTTGTGGACGGTGATGTCTCAGTCCGCATCATCTGTCTGCATCAGAGTTCAGCAGTCACAGCACAGCAGATATGGCAGCGATGGAGGTGTGCGACGAGCATGTAACGGCCACATGAGTTTGTTTGCGACTTTATGCCGCTGGGATTTAACTATATATAGTGATTAGTGTTGCACACATACATGCTATGTCTAAGGGGTAACCCCTGAAACGCGTCAGCAGCTTATTTTCTTGTCATGTTGCTCTCATGCCATCATTTTAATGGATTTCTAATAAAGGAAGAGTTTTATTCCTCATTTTGACGGATCACTGGATCCATTCTTGCTTTTTCATATATCTCAAAGATACTCTGACCCATTTATAATTTACCGCTCTTCCTTTCGAAATCTCCTCAGCTACTGATACATTCACTAACTTGACATCAATATTATTTCCTTATTTAAATGAATGACTGCTAAAAGGCTTCTTCAAAAGATTTTCAATCACTAATTTAGAGATACTTTCTTCTTCCTCCAGTGGTTATGCTAAATAATAAACAGGGAAAATGCAGTTGGCAACTTCACTGACCTTCCTGGGGTTTATAGTGGACTCCCAGAGGATGACCCAATGATCGCTACCTCCTGCAAGGAGATTGAGTGTAGTGGTTGCCTTGGCTTCTTTACTCTTTGGAGAGAATTCTGATGAGTGCTGGGCCTAATGTCAGCACCTGCAGTCAGCATCCTTGGCTGTCTGGTAGCAAGGACCCTTAAAGGGTGTTCATATGGCATATTTGTGGGGGGTGCTTCAGAGCGGATTTGCACTGAAATATGCGCTAAAAATACGGTACAAACATTGTGTAAGTACCGCACTCATTGAGTGCTGCGTACAACCGTCATCATTCAGACGATAATTTTGCAATCGTATTTCTCAGCGCGTACTGTACTTTAGAAATATGCTGGCCAGTGTGTACTTCTAAAGCACTCCGGCCCGGCCCCCATTCACCCAGGAGATATGTCTGAAAATCACTGCAATCGAGTGCTATGATTATACTGTATTCGTGGGCTATACTTGGGGCGTATTGCAGCGCAACTATACCCTGCAAACACGTTATATGAACATACCCTTCGTGTACCCACCTCACACACACGAGCTAATTTCACAAGGATCTACTTAATCTTTTGATATTGGGACTATATGTCGAGGGGGGCACAATTTATATATTGAACTATATATTATAGATTCACTTTCTTTCTACAAGCAGATGTAAAAGATGGAGCAGCTGGGCTAGCTGATCCTGCTCTGGGAACTGCATATATGAGGATGGTGTTGGAGTGAAATGGAAACTTTATATCACTAGTAATATATTACGGTTTACAGGGCGGAGGGGTTAACAAGTGGCAAATAATTTGTATTTGACACCTATTGTGCTAAATTTTAATTTCAGATCATTCTAAGGGCCCAACCTTGGTCACCATATGAGCTTTGTGCACCCATTTCCGACCCAGGATTTTGTATTTTATCTTGAATTTCAGCACCTCCGTTGTGGTGACTTGAATGTTGAATGGAATTCAGTGAAACATATAGAGAAGTCTATCAGATGTATAAATAAATACCATCTTAGACAAAAGGAAATTTTCTTTTTGCTGATAATGACTATTGTTAATATGGTCAGCCAAAACTAACACTTCTTCAGTTCACTATTTTCAAAAATCATAGCATTAAAATAAATTTAATTTACAAGTTTGCCATTGAAGTTTTGATGCACTTGACTTTGACTCTTTTGGCTTAAAAGTAAAAACACCATTCCCAGATGCATGAAATCTGGTATCCTGTTTTAGTACAGAAAAAATTAAAATCAGTATCGGCTTAATTGAGGGTTTTTTCTACTTATGTGGTGGTGTGTAGTTCCGGGCAGGTACTGCTTGTGCTTCAGAACAGATTTGCTACCTAATCAAGTCAATCAACTTTCTTCAGCCATTAGAAATGACTAAGTGCTCTTTTCTTGGGGTTATTTAGTTTGGAAAAGAGACAGCTTATGGGCAATTTAATTACCTGGCAGAAATATGTGAAAGGACATTACTTTTGCATGATCTTTTTACACCAAGTCCTAAAAAAATATTAAGGGGCCACCTGTTCATTTCGAGGCAAGAAGGTTTCCCGGTCATCACAGATGAGCATTTTTTACTCTATGAGAGATGAGAGGATGAAACCTACTGCACACAAGAGGTTGGGATGTTGGAGTCATTGAACAAGTTCAAATGGGGCTTAAACGACGATTCAAGCAGTTTCTCAGCACCCAGAATACACATCCATGGCTGAACTGCCAACCCAAGAAGAAACCCTTCATGCTCATAAATGGTCTGCTCCCACTTGGTGTGGAACTTCTCCGAGTCTCAGTGTGGCTTCAGACCTTCTCAAGGTATCACTGATGTGATCGTTGTAGTCCAGCAAATTCAAGAAAAATGTTGTGAAAAAAAACAAAGACTGTACGTAGCCTTCAGTAACCTGAACAAGGCCTTCAGCTAAATTACATATGGAACCCTCTGGATGTTATCTAGATCTGGATGTTTATCAGTATCCTGAGGCTGCTACATGAGCAGACGATTGCAATTATCCTTTGCAATGGGACAGAAACAGATGCCTTCACATTCAAACAGGGGTCAATCAGGGTTGTATCATTGCGCTTATCAAGTACCGGTTTGAGGGAAGGACAAGATTAAGACGTCCAAGACAACAGTCATCGATCTGAAATATGCATATTCGCCGAATCTGCAAAGGAACACTCAATCTCTTTGCCAAGGCATACAAAAGCCTAAGACTGTGCCTCAACATAGGAGATCAATATAGTCTGTCAAGGCATTCGTGGCAAGAGTATGCCACTAAGACCTGGATTGCCTACTGTTGCCACCTAAAGACTCTTGAGATGTACAAAGACCCCCATCAGGACCTCTCTGTAAAAAGGCCAAATTCACATTGCTAACTAAATAACCCTGGCCACAGATTGTCCTCTTCGGGGCAATCTGTGGCCAGGGTTAATTTTTTTCCCCAAGTCCTCTTAGAATAAACGATTTAGCGTATCACTCCATTACTGGACCTTATATACTCTGCTAAACTGCTGGTCAGAGGTTTCACTACAGCTTCAGCACTTAGACTCATTCACTTCAAACAGTAAATGGTGCAAAGAGACACTAAGACAATCTGATACAGATATATAATTCAAGTTAATGGGCATAGGCCACAAAAATTGTGGTTTCATGAAGATGACAAATCCATTTCAAGAGATAAAAAGCATCTGAAGAGTTTATATGACAGGACAGGGGACAGACATTAAAAACCATCTCACCCCTGTACTACCCTTTTCATTTAAAGGACTTAAAAATTGAATGAAGTGATTATAAGAAGGGCTGATAATATAGGAATAGTAATATTGATGAACAGGGAAGATACGGTTCTCAGATCATGTCTAGACTATCCAACACTAGTATTTACTGAACATTGCCCCCTAACTGTACCATTTTCTTTCAGCAAAAATTGACAATTGTTACATCTTAAGGAAAAGCTTTGGGGATGTTAAAACTAGAAGCAGGCAGATTACCTTTGCATGGAAAAATCCTATAATGTGCATTTTATATGTTTTCCCCAAAGCAACCAAGGGGTTAAATCCTTCACCAATTAGGCCAACTGTTTTAGGCACTGAAAGTCTGCATGAGTGCAAAAACCTGAAACAATTGCTATCACTAGTGTGCAACTTCTTCAGCCCCTGGTTCACGGAGTCTCTGAATACATACAGTACACAAGTGATGATCTATTCTTTTTCCATAACAAGAGATGGTCGGAGAGCTTTACATGGTTAAGCTGTGAGATGGTGCCTCTATATATCCGTGTCTCCCATAAACTATAGGCTCTTGAATTTCCTCTCAGCCCCCATATCTTTCTTTTATTTTTTATAGCAGACACGCGGAGTGTCTACTGGGGCTAAATATACCCAGCAAAATTGTTTCAGTTGAAAATCGAGATTCTATACACTATTGTAGGTGCACACAGATAATCTCCTCCGTAATTGAGAGAGCAATGTACCTGCCATATCAGACCTGTACTGCCACCTGCGAGTTGCTGAACCAAGTGGTGTGTTAGTGTGTGCCGGAGCTCCCAATCTAATATGGTGTCCGCTCCATGTGCTGTTGTCACTGCCTCTCCCAAGTGCTGGCTGCATCCTCCTTTTGCCTCTGGACTTGTCTGTCACTGCTCGCTGTGTCCAATCTCTCACTGGCCACACAATGATGCAGCTGGTCAGATTTGGCTTGTGGGCCTTGAGTTTAAGACATATACAATACAGTTTTTATTTACTCAAATCAAGCAATTAGTAAACATATATTTGGCTGTTTTGTATATATTTGGTCGAGACTAACTTTTTTTCAATGCATTCTACAGGTTTTACTGCTACTGACATGTCGGGAAATATCAGTTGTCGCTGGTCAAGTGAACGACCAGTTCATGACCGCTCATGAGCACAGCCTATCCTTAGTAGTGACGTGCCGATTATGTTTGCTGCTGAATTGCCTGCATTGTATGAAAGCAGTTGGTAGGTTGCTTTTGATGAATCCTATTACAAAGGACACAAGAAGTGTCTGAAACGTGATTTTCTTGCGGTTTTTCAAGAGGATTTTTATTATGATGAAATAAAGACTCAATATGTTTGTATAATATACATTGGATCTAGGAACCATTTTTCCATGTGGAGTTACTGGATTGTTGCATGATAAACCACAGTATGTAGACTTAGCAATATAGCAGTTTAGAAGGGATGCCCATAATAAAAAAAAAAAAATAAAAAAAAAAGTACCACGTCTTCCAATGGCCATCTGTGGTAATACCACTCATTTTCATTTAAGACAGACTATGTCCAGACATGGAGAATAAAAAACATTTTTTTCTAATCCTAGACAACCCCTTTAATTACGGGCTTATCTATGTAGTAGCACATTTTAATTTCTCCTCTTGAATTCTAATGAGTTTGACTGAAGGGTTTGCTCATTGTTAAAACAACAACCACTTGAATTCCTTTTTCACCTTCAACAAAGAAACCACTAATCTCTCCTATCCCTTATACAAGTAGTTTCATGGACGTGGGGAGAAATATTTCAGCTCATGGAGTCTGTTCCATTCAATAATGTATTTGTGACCCTAAGCATTGCACAAAAAACATTACAGCAGTAAAACACTGTAAAAACTAAATGGAGCTATTTACAATTTATGCAGTTGAAAAAAGGATGTAGTGATCCTGAGTTGGGTTCTCCAGTACGGCAGATGTTCTGAGCAGGCGTGGAGCATGGACAGTATGATTGATCCCTACTCCTTTTCTTATTAGTTTCTGCTCCTAGGAGGATAACAGGCCTGGAAGCCTTTTAATAAAACCTACAAAAATACTAAGAGATCCTTCCCCAGTCCAAGGGTATATTCAGATCTTATGCAAAAACTTCTACACCAGTCTCATGCATGTGAATGTAGCTTGGAGAAATGCATAAGCTTTCAAATCCATTTGGATGAACACAACCGGTAATCGGTTGTAGAACTTTCTGCAACAAATCTGCTCCATGTGAATACATGCTTAGAGTATGTTATGTCAAATTTGCAGTTTCTATGCTGTTAATTAGCCAGATCGAAATGAGACCAATCAAGGCTAGGCTATCTGACGTGACATTAGATAAAGGAAAAAAAAACTCTGCACTGTAGTTTACAGTGAGAACTACAGTTCTCCTTACTGCAAATAACATGATGTAGATAACATGATTGGTATGCATGTTCTGAGTAAATCTGTGTGAACACACCCTAAACCTAAAAGTTGATGAGCAAAAGGAAAAATATATATTCAAATTGAAATTTCTTGCTTTTCCTGATCAACACCCTTCTTTTCCCAGTGATATAGTACACTTGTGTTCGGTATGATACTTATTATTTTTACTCATTGCATCGTGATTGTTGCTTTTTTTATGTTCGCCTTGGAAAACCATTTAGAGTTTACGCATAGACACAGTACAATTTCTATTATGACATTGGATAAATACTTATACTGAACTCCTCCTAAGGTAGAGCATGCTTTTATAGCCCACACAGCCATTTTAATATTTCCTCCAAGTGATGTTTAACATAGTTGACAGAGTGCTGACTCCTATAATGCTTTGGGAGAGTGTCTTTCATATTAATGCACAGCCCAGAATCCAAATGCAGCTATTATGTCGGTAAGTAATGCTGGAACATAGCTCTGAAGGCTGGGGAACAGTGAATGCAGCTCTGGCTTAGAATGGGCTATACAGCAAGTTATAATTTAGGACCGCTACAAGATAACTAGGAAGAAGAAGTGTCTGCACAGTAATCGGTGCTCAGAAATGAACAGAAGCTTTTTCTCTCCAATTTGTCATTTGTAGAAAATCTATGATGAAAATATAGTGCTGATGCTGGTGAGTCCATTGTGCTTTTTAAGTTTTCTTTTTGCTAAGATCAAAATATAGTGTAATTACAGAGAAGTTCTTTTATTGCTTTTTGGAAACAAAAAAACCCCTCTAAACACATAATCAATATTTCACACTCAGCGCTTTTACTTGTCTGAACACAGTCTCTTCTTTACTGGTTCTTAGACTTTGATGCTTTAGAAAAATAGCCAGGAAATAGCAAGCTCCTCTTTCCATAAGCTCGTTTAATATCAGAATATTACTGAACTTCCCAGTCTCCCATCCCACATTTTAATGCATTCCTCTCCAAGAGACATTGCATAATCATACAACTTTATCAGCTATAATTCATAAAATAACTATGTCACAAACATACATTTGGATAATTATATAGTTTAGACACCCATCCACAATAATTAAAAACACAAGAGTATGAATGTTAATATGGCCTTACGCAAAAATAATACTCCCACATCTTGTCTTTAGCCAATGTTAAGAGTACATTTCTCATGTACAATAGGAATATATCTGGAAGATTTTCTTTAAATACATATACATACAGAAAGGATGCAGAAAACTCCCTTTACTGGGAAACACAGCTGAATAGAGCTGTGAATAACCTGTCCTAAAAGTGCAAAGGCGCGTCCCTAGACTGCTACCTGATCTCCTAATCCAGCAATATCAGCATGGGAGAGGGGGAAAGAAGACAAACCCAGCAGATTAAGCGGACTACAGACATGATACTCGGCCACTTCCATGACCTCTACTAGTAAATAAAGGATTGGGTTCACCGGCTAATAAGGCAGAGCAAAGGGGCTGGTGGAGATCTCAGTGCCTAGAAAGTAATACATTGAAACTTTGTTCATTTCAGCTGGTGCTAATCTATGTGATTAAGGAGTCCAAATACAAAAATGAAATAGTGATTGCAGGCTCGCATATATATATTTCTATATACACACACTGTCTGAACATGCTGCATCTTCATGCGAGCACCAGAAATGAGCGATTGTCTACATGGAGTACAAGAGTCCGCATGGTAGAAGACGTGGTTAACAGACGATCTCTGCGGGGACTTCTTGTGTAGAGCAGCAACAATCTGTCAGTAATTGGCAACGCAGAATACTGATTTGTGGCGATGATCAGCGCAGAGCACTCTTCACTGCGGACTGAATGCCCTCTCTTCCCACTCTCCAGCACTTTGGTCATGCAGGAAGTTTTAGGACAGCCTTCAGGAGCATGGTAGCAGTCTCACTAAGGTGGCAGTGATGCTGGGAAACTTGGCAGGAGCAGTTACAAGCTGCTGAGACTGTGAAGCTCTGGTCCTTTCTTCAGGTTCAGGATGGGATGACATACAGGGACGGGGAGAACGGAGTAGAAGGAGAACTTCAGATATAAAGATCTTAGCACTGTCAGTGCAAATACAGAGGCAGGCACACAGGCAACCTCTTTACTGGCCCTAAATATTATTTGCTTTACTGGTGCCTGCCTCCAGGGTGCTAGCTCAGTAGTGTTTTGGCAACCTGCACTAATGTTTCTGGAATTTACATCTAAACACCATCTGGTGTTTGCCCATCATTTAGTTATGGCAATTATTGTTTTCCTTTTGTCTTCTCAAAGAGATGAGGAAGGACGAGAGAGCCCGTGATTTGGAGACATTTTTCTAGGCACAAACACGTCAGTAGCTTTTAAGCATCGTAATGAGCAGGTAATGCATTCTCATTTTTCACATCCTATGTACCCATCAGGCTTAGCCAAACTGGGAAGACTCTGGTTAAATCTCATCTCTCCATATTAATCAAACATCATCCTGGTTATAAAGCGACTGTCACGTTGCTTTATATGGAGACATCACTTTCTTTGACCTGCTCTCTTTCAATAGCCAAATAGTTACATCTAGCCTACAGTGAGGTGTATCGTGCGTGCTTGGTGGTCATAAGACAGGGAAGGCTGGACTGGAAGAGGTCTGCAGGGTTTGCCCAAGGTTTAGAAGAGATTTGGGGGATTGTTGTTAGTGGGCTGCAGGCAGATCCCTCCAGTGAGCTGGAATCTCCTGGACCAGAGCTCAGACGGTTTCAATCTCAACCCTTGTCAGTAGGGAGCATTGTGATATCTGCAGATGAAGGAATAAACAGACAGTTATTTACAGGCGTGCATCATTACCCCCGGTATGAAGGCAAATCTAATACATATGCTACACAAAGGAACGCAAAACCAGCAGCTGCTGGATGAATGCATAGAGCTACGCTCTCGTATTCGCTTTTCTCATGCAGTTAGTTATCAAACAATGACATGTAAGGAAGATTAACCTTGTCACTTTTTCCATTCTTCGTGACATTTGAGGACGATGTTGAAGATTTTAGTGAGACATCACATTAATAAGGACTTCTATAGCCAGCAGCAATTTTTCCTTCAGCTACAATATAAATGATTATCCTCGTTCTGTTCAGAGCTACTAGTTTCTCAGCTGGCGATAGATCTAATTATTTATAAGCAATTTATATCTAACCACACAGATTTTGAGTAGAGGGTTCTTCCACTCTAAACGTTAAACAGCAACAAAAACATATTATATCAAAGATTATAGGTTTTACTACCAAGAACAGAGTTGGGCTAGTTCCATGGAAAAATACAACAAGTATGAAGCGGCAGAAGTCTTAAAGGACACCCATGGATTTGTGCCACGTATGTGACTTCTTTCTTCATGTGAATTTCATCATATTTTAGCACCATCCCACCTGGCGTGTTTTTCACATGTATTCAGTAAATAATTGACATGCATTCGCGTCTTTGTATGTGCCGCGCAATGCATCAACGCAATGTGTAAAAAGCGCACCATTAATGAGACACGTTTTTACATGCATAAATGTATAAAATGCACATTTTATGCATCAATTGTGTGTGCAAAAAACACCATGTGAACTCACCTATTGAACCAAATATTTGTGTTAATGTAAATTGCAAGTGTATTAAAAAAGGTCAGATGATGCAATAGGATGACTATGTTGCAGCCTGTGGTTGTCATTTGTTTGGTTTGTAGAAGGAAAATAAAATCGGATTTGTTAGGGTAGTGCTTTTTTTGTTTTGATTTATTTAGGAGAAAGAGGAGATTTTATCTACTGCTAGAGTATACAAGTTTCTCTTGGTTACCAACCACCCCTCACTTTTCTCACTCTTATTATTATACTATGATTACTCCAAGCTGTTGTTCAAACTCAATGAGTCACTCCCTGCGGAGTCTAATCTTAGGCACAAAAGCTTGTTAGCCTAAGTTAATGACAAGTTGTCAGCTGTAGAGTTATGTAGCTTTGTGCACTGCAGATTATAAACCTCTCACAGTCATCTCACTGCAATATGGATAGCTAGGAATAGCAGAATAGAATCACTGCTATAAAACCATTAACAGCCTAACCCGGAGGTGGGAGCCTGAAGCCACCTATGGCTATGGAAAACGGCATGACAAGACAACTGCTTTAAACATGATGGAAGCCCCATGGAAAACCGAAGGATTGATCTGTTTAAAAAAAAAATAATCCATAAAAAGCAGTAATCAAAAGGAACATTTAAAGCAGCTAGTCAAATATGGTAGTGTGAGCCTAGCCTTAAAGGGGTTTTCTCACTACATCAATTCATCTCACCTCAGTCTTGTTTTCTTGGTTTCATTTTTGAATTCAGAGGTGTGTTTATTGGCTGTAATGGCTACTGCTGGTCTGCCGTGATGAAAAGCTGAGGGCAACAGGTCTGTAGCTATAGCAGCCAGGACTGGCAGCCTATCAGGAGAGATCCAACAGGTCTGCAGCTTTAGCAACCTGAAGAGCGGATACAGCCCATACAAGAGGGGATATGTTGGAATGGGTAGGCCAATGTTAGTGGACACACGTTGCAAAGTGACTTGTTCTTGCCACATCTTTAACATAAAAAGCAATCCTTGTAGTGAGACAACCCCTTTAAACTGCTAAACTAATTAGGCAATGGTTTGAAGAGTCTAGCAGCAGTTGCAGAGAGGATCACGGAGCTGCGAGTTAGGTCTCTTATAGAAACAGCTGAACAGCCAGTAGAGAAATATTTTTTCCCCACAATTCTATTTGACTCTTGATCTTGACATGCACAATGTTAAATAATCTATTGGTTACATCAACCACTGATGCAGCCCAGCCATGATTGTGACAACTGGTACATTAATCATGCCTGTTTCTTCCTGTAACTGCAGCTTCTTTGTAGTTCAAAAAGAAAGAAAACCAATGAAAAACATAGCAACATGTTATAACCAAAATAAAAAAAATGCAAATATGAATTCTATTCAAAGATTTCTTTATGCAATTAAAAAAATTGTTTGAACTTGACACACATGTATTTTTAAACACACTTAAAAAATTTAAATTCTTCCTAGAAAAACAAATTGTGTGTACAAATTGTAAAAAAATAAAGCTCCAGCCATAGACAGCAGACAAATCCCACATAATTACAGCACAAATCTAGTCAATAAAATAAAAAAATCTAAAACCTCTTTAACCAGCGCAAACGAGACTGGTCATTAAGAAGAAAAAAAAAGTGCTGTATAGAAGGGTCACTGGTATATATAATAATTAACCCTGCAATAACCTCACAGTTTGTAGCACAGCCTGCTGTAGCAGACCAGATCAGTGTCGTAAAACTGAAATATTCTCAGTACAAGAAAGGAACATGTGCAAATTTGCATGCAAATTACTGGAATGTTAGTGAGGCTGATAATTGCTCTACATTTCTGTGCTATTACATGTTAGAGTGGCCACGGATAACAGTATAGGTTTACTGCTAATTCTAGATGCAGCCCAGCAGTTAGCACTAAGCTGCAACCGCTACTCAGGGTATGGCACCCACACTACAGCTAACACATGCAGAGGAAACCATAGTCCATGACATGGCCAATAAGCACAAAATTTTGCAACTAAAAGTGTGCAGCCCCTGGTAACCGCGTATGGGCATAGTTATGTCTGTATGCAGGAGCTGCATATCCTACTAGTCTGTTGTAAACTTTTTTTTTTAATTATAATGTGTACCGAATGGTGTACGTCAACGTATACATTGACTTCTATCGTATCGTCACAGTATATGTCTATGTATATGCCCTCATTTGTATCTGTAATATACATTTTAAACAAACCTACCCACTCAAATTGCAGGAAAAAAACAGGTGACAGTCAATAGAGAAACTAGTTTACAAAAAAAAAAAAAAAAAAAAAAAAAAGAAGGATGCCAAACATGCTCAAAATGGTGTAGGTTGTGGATACGCTCAGTGTATATGTTTTAATGTACACGCTTTGCAGTATGGTCAAACGTGATTTGAATATACACTTACTCATTGAAATATAAATATATATCAACATATATAACGTATAAACATGTATATTATTTGTTTAGAAGTTTTATATTTCACTGATGTTCAAATTAGGTTTGACATACTGCAATATGTACAGTGGCAAAAATAAGTATTGATATACTGGCGATTTTGCAAAGAATGGAGAGGTCTGTAATTTTTATTGTAGGACACTTCAACTGTGACAATTGCATTTTATTCCATGAAATAAGTATTTTATACAATAGAAAAACAGAACTTAACATTTGTTTCAGAAACCTTTGTTTGCAGTTACAGAGGTCAGATGTTGCCTGTAGTTCTTGACCAAGTTTGCACACAAGTGCAGCAGCAGGGGTTTTGGCCCCATCCTCCATAAAGATCTTCTCCAGGTCTGGAGACTGGCTAGGCCACTCCAAGATCTTGAAATGCTTCTTACGGAGCCACTCCTCATCTGCCCTGGCTATGTGTTTCGTGACATTGTGACCCAGACACGACCAATCTTCAATGCTCTTACTGAGGGAAGGAAGTTGTTGGCCAAAATCTTGCTATACATGGCCCCCTCCATCATCTCTTCAATATGGTGCAGTTGTCCTGTCTCATTTGAAGAAAAGCACACCCAAAGTATATTTCCACCCCCATGCTTCATGGTTGGGATGGTGTTCTTGGGGTTGTACTTATCCTTCTTCGTCCAAACACAGCGATTGGAGTTGATGCCAAAAAGTTCTATTTTGGTCCCATCTGATCACATGACCTTCTCCCATGCCTCATCTGGATCATCCAAATAGTCATTGACAAACTTCAGATACGCCTGGACGTGTACTAGGATGAGCATGGGGACCTTGCATGCTCTGCAGGATTTTAGCCCATGATGGTGTAGAGTATCGGTAATCTTTTAGACTATGGTCCCAGCTCTATTCAGGTCATTGACCAGGTCCTCCCATGTGGGCTAATTCTTGACCTTTCTCAGAATCATCTTTACCCCATGAGATAAGATCTTGCATGGTCTCTGGCGTCCTTAGACAGATCTTTGATCTTCACCATGGTGGAGAGATTGGAGTATAATTGACTGTGTGGACAGGTGTCTTTTATAAAAGGTAACACGTTCAAACAGGCGCAATCAATACAGATAATGAGTGCAGAGTGCTTGAAGAAAAACTAACAGGTGAGAGCCAGAATTCTTGCTGGTTGGTAGGTGATCAAATACTTATTTCATGCAATAAAATTCAAATTAATTATTTAAAAATTATATAATGCGATATTTTTTTTTAGTTTTTGTCTCTCACAGTTGAAGTGTACCTACAATAAAAATTACAAACCTACCCATTCCTTTTTGGTGGGAAAACTTGAAAAGTTGCCATCGTATTATTTTCCCCACTGTATGTATGTATGTATGTATACATACACGTCCATTGCTCTGAAGTGCCACTTTCAGATAGAGCACCCATTTTGTGAATATGTATATGCGTGTGTATATATGTGTGTGTATGTATATTTTATATATATATATAAAATACATACATTACAGTATGGTCTAAGCTAATTTGGACATAGACTTACTCATCTGTTTATACGTTTTATATTTCAGTATGCGTTTGTGTGTGTATGTATATATATATGTTTGTGTGTGTGTGTACTAAAATATATATCTATATATAGATCTATATGTTGTGTGTGTGTGTATATATATATATATATATATACACACACATACATATATTACTCGTACATATATATACACACACAACATATAATATATATATATATATATATATATATATATATATATATATTTTAGTACACACATATATATACATACACACACACAAACGCATACTGAAATATAAAACTTATAAAACGATGAGTAAGACTATGTCCAAATTAGCTTAGACCATACTGTAGTGTATGTAATATTAATATATATATATATATATATATATATATATATATATATATATATATATAAATATATATATATATACACACACGCGCACATATTTACAAAATGGGTGCTCTATCTGAAAGTGGCACCTCAGAGCTAAGGCGAAAGGAGAGTCCAGATCCCTAAGAAATAATATAGACATATGTAGAATTTACTCCAGGCTTCAATGCTATAATCAGTGAATTGCCTCGCTGCCTTTGAGTACATTGTGTCTTATTCCCACATCAGCACGCCTGCTTCATTCTTCACCTTTAATTTTATATATCACTCCCATCCATCTACATCAGGAATAGAAGAATAAAGTACAGGACTTCTGCAGCCTTTTATTCAGTATGCACAGTAACACAGCAGTAGCAAGCATATAGTGGTGTATTACCAGGAGTTCCAGCCTGAACCAGGGTTTTATCATTCCATAGCACCTTCTGGGGCGTAAAGCGGGCATGCTTAAGTGGGACTAAGAAAGCCTGGAGTAAATTCTGTATGCGTCTAACCTTCCTCATTGTATTAGCTGTATCCTAATGTTGCTTCCTCCGTTATCTTGCCGAGCCCCAAAAAGAAAAAACATTTTTAAAATAATAGAGAAACTGGATCTTAAATACACTTCTGGAAATGTTCTTTGATATAGCACACTAAATCACAAGAGCCAGTTAGGTAACTGCTGATCGCTTGTAATGATTTTAGTGCAGAGTTGCAGCTCTGAACAATCCTACAAAATAACCTTCAGTGATTACCAATATCCCTTACTTAACCAATTACTATTACTGAGGGTTTAACCTCTTAAGTTGTGGATCTCTGAACACAGGACACACCTATCGGGAGCTTTACGTAATGCTGTGCAGCACAATGCACACAATGTAATAGTTACCCAACTTATTAACGTTGTTGTGTTTTTGTAGATGCACACACACTATATCTGCATCTCTTTATGATGTTTTATCATTAATAATGTTCTGTCCACGTTCTGGGGATCTATGGCGTACCAACACCTTGAGTTTTAACAATTGGTGAAGGCCTAAGACTTTTCTCCTTTAATCACTTAAATGTGACCGGTCTGAGGGGACACATTAGGGGGCATCATCTGCTCCCTATGCAAATTCTTAAAATGAGGCTTGTTCTTTTTGATATGTGCAGTTTATTGTAATATGATGGGTGGAGGCAGACCTATGACCTCCAGGAAAACCTCATGAAGTAAGAGAGGAATAAAATATAAGCACCCTCTGAAATATGTAAATAGGTGAAAGCATTTTACCTGTAATTCATTAATAAGGCTCAGCCCTTTAAGAAAGGGAGAATAAATCTTACAGGCAAGTAATGAAAGATCCACAGCACACACCAGTTTTGATTTTTACGTGAATAATATTTTACAGTGTAAAAAAATATACAGTCCATACAATTCAAGTATTGGTTATTGTTGGTAAAGAATCCCGGAAGGTTTGAAGATCATTAATTGATGTGACTTTTCGGTCGATTGGCGACCTTAATCATACAGCTCACGTTTAGGGATCAGAGATAGGAAGTGATATAGGGGTAGCATGAACATACTTATAAGGGGCAGCAGAGGATAAAGACGGTGGCCAGGAGCATTCAAACCTAAAGGGGTTTTGCCACAAAGTAAAACTGATGTTGGAAGCTTGCAAATTAAATAATAAAAATTTTCAACATTCATCATTATCAAAAATTCTGTAGCATTTTTGTTTTAGCTGCTCCCTTAGTAATCCATAGGGTACAGCTTGTCTCCAGGGGATACGACTGGTGACAAGAGCTCCTTAGTCCTGGTCACACATGCTCAGATATCACCTCTCCGGCCACTACTGTGAGTCTCTTCCCTGCTTAGTAATCACACACTCACTGCAGAGCGAGTGTTCATCCCCAGGTGCTGTCATTCTATTCCTGTCCTCTGTACTCATTAGTAATTACTCACACCGTGCAAATAAATAAAAATAAACCTCATCTAGGTATGTGCATTGAGGAAAAAAAAAACATGTTTAGTTCTTGCAGGTATTTGAACCTATGACTCCTATATATTGGAAAGCAAAAGTGCTAACTACTCACAGCTCTTTACAAAAAAAAAAGACCTTTGTTTGACTTAACCATCTGCTGTCGCTTTTCATTCTCCTGCTTCTCGCTGCAGGTGACATCTCTCCTAACACCGGCCCTCCTTCCTTTACTGCTCATCCCACTTCCTCCTCCTTCCATAGAAACCCTGCTAACCTGCTCGCTATTCGCTGTACGTCTTTCCCTGCCCCTTTTAAATGTGCCCTGTGGAACGCCCGATCTGTTGGCAACAAACTCACTGCTGTTCATGACCTGTTTCTTTCTCATTCCCTCAACCTGCTGGCCCTCACAGAAACATGGCTCCAGCAGTCTAACACCGCGTCCCTTGCTGCTCTCACCTATGGCAGCCTACACTTCACCCACACCACCAGACCCGAGAACAGGCCGGGTGGAGGAGTCGGCATACTTCTCTCTCCACACTGCACTTACCAGGTTATTCCTCCCGCACCCTCCCTCACTTTCCCCTCCTTTGAAGTCCACACCATTAGACTCTTTTGGCCATTTTCCATCAGAGTCGCAGTTGTGTACAGACCCCCTGGCTCACCCCGCCAGTTTCTGGATAATTTCGCTGCCTGGCTCCCCTATTTCCTCTCTTCTGAAATGCCCACTCTCATCATGGGTGATTTCAACATCCCCATTGATGACCCCATGTCTCCTTCTGCCTCTCAGTTTCTTTCACTGACCTCTTCTCTAGGCCTCTCGCAGTTTACAGACTCTCCCACCACAAGGATGGGAACACTCTTGATCTGGTCTTCTGTCGTCTCTCATCAATTTCTAACCTCACTAATTCTCCTTATGCTCTCTCTGATCATAACCTTATCTCTTTTACTATCAATTCTCAGCCTTCTCTGGACACACCTGCCCTTCACCCATTCAGAAATATCCGCTCCATTAACACCCAGGAACTCATAGACACCATACAGTCCTCACTGCCCCCAATCTCCTCCCTCTCCTGTCCTGACCTGGCTGTCAAACATTACAACGAAACTCTCACAACCACCCTGGACATATTGGCACCACTCACACACCGCACCACCAGAGTCAGACGCCCGCAGCCTTGGCACACGCCTCAGACTCGGTTCCTGCAACGATGCTCCAGGTGTGCTGAGCGTCTGTGGAGAAAGTCAAAGCTACCTGCAGACTTTCTCCACTACAAATTCATGCTCAGGACTTATCACACTGCCCTTCACAGCGCCAAACAAAAATATTTCACCTCCCTCATCTCAACCTTACACAACAACCCAAAATGCCTGTTTGACACCATCCACTCCCTTCTCAGGCCTAAAGCTCAGGCCCCAGTCTCTGACCTCTGTGCTTAGGACCTGGCCACTCACTTCAAAGACAAAATTGACAGTATCCGGCATAACATCTCATCACAAACCCCAAGCAGAACCCATCCTGTCCCTCCCTGCACATCCTCTAGTGTGTTCTCAGCTCTTGACCCAACGACAGAAGAAGAAGTATCCAGGCTTCTCCTGTCTGCTCGCCCCACCACCTGCTCTAGCGACCCCATTCCCTCCCACCTTCTCCAGTCTATTTCTCCAGCAATCCTCTCTCACCTTACTGCAATCTGTAACCTCTCTCTCTCTCCACTGGGATCTTTCCATCCTCCTTTTAACAGGCTACTGTAACTCCCCTACTAAAAAACCCTCCCTGGACCCATCCTGTGCTGCCAACTACCGACCAGTTTCAAACCTTCACTTTATCTCTAAGCTCCTAGAACGCATGGGCTACTCTCGCCTAATCCGCTATCTCTCTGCTAACTCTCTTCTTGACCCTCTACAATCAGGATTCCGCACCCTACACTCCACAGAAACTGCTCTAGTTAAAGTCTCTAACGACCTCCACACTTCTAAATCTCAGGGCAAATACTCCTTGTTGGTTCTTCTGAATCTCTCTGCAGTATTTGACACTGTTGATCACCATCTTCTCCTCAGCATGCTCAGCACCATTGGCAACCAGGACACTGCTCTCGCTTGGTTCTCTTCCTACCTCTCTGACCGCTACTTCAGTGTCTCATTTGCAGGTTCTACTTCCTCTCCCTCTTGCCGTTGGGGTCCCTCAGGGATCAGTTCTAGGTCCTCTTAATCTATACAACCCCCATGGGCCAAACCATCAGTAGATTTGGCTTCCAGTACCATCTCTACGCTGATGACACTCAATTATACACCTCTTCCCGAGACCTCACTCCTGCCCTGCTACAAAACACCAGTGACTGTCTGTCCGCTGTCTCTGACATCATATCCTCTCTCTATCTCCAACTAAACCTCACCAAAACCGAACTTCTTGTTTTTCCCCCATCTACTAACCAACCCCCATCTGTTATTTCTCTCTGTGTGTGTGGCATCACCATAACTCCTAGGCAGCAGGCCCGCTGTCTTGGGGTTATTCTAGACTCTGATCTGACCTTCACCCCATATATCCAATCCCTTGCCCGCTCCTGTCACTTGCATCTCAAGAACATCTCCAGAATCCGTCCTTTTCTCACTGTGGAAACAACTCAAACCCTCATTGTTGCTCTTATTCTTTCTTGTCTTGACTACTGTAACTCCTTGCTCATCGGTCTCCCTCTCTGTAAACTCTCCCCTCTCCAATCTATCCTGAATGCAGCAGCCAGGCTTGTCTTTCTCTCCAGCCGCTATACTGATGCCTCTACCCTGTGTCACTCGCTGCACTGGTTGCCCATCCAGTACAGAATACAGCATAAACTCATCACTTTCACCCATAAAGCTCTCCACAGTGCTGCACCCCCCTACATCTCCTCCCTCATCTCTGTCTACCACCCTGCCCGCTCTCTCCGCTCAGCTATGGACATCAAACTACAGACTACAATCATCCGAACCTCCCATGCCCGTCTTAAAGATTTTGCACGTGCTGCACCCATTCTCTGGAACATCCTACCACGTACCATGAGGCACAATCCCAGCCTTCGTAGTTTTAAGAGTGTCCTGAAAACACATCTTCTTAGGCAAGCCTACCAAAACCACTAATTGCTAACCCACACCTTCTATCACACACATTTCTGTCACTCCCTACACTAGGGCACTCACAGGTACTTATCTGTATATAGATGTACAGTCATGGTGGCAGGTTCACCAAATTTTTATGTAAAACTCCCCATATTTATAAAACATGGCTGGACCATTGTAAATTTAGCACTTCTCCCCCTTTGTTTCCCCCAGGCACCCTCAAACCTTGTGTCTTACCTGTAAGTAGCTTTCACTGTGTAATGTCTGTCTTTTGTCTGTAATTATACCCTCTACATTGTAAAGTGCTGCGAAATTTGTTGGCGCTATATAAATAAAGATGATTATTATTATTATTAGAGTGAGCACACTGTGGGGAAAGGCATGGTGATGTCAATCTTGCCTTGTGCTGCTTAACCCCTTAACGACTGCCCACCTTCTTTTGACGTCACTGCAGACATTGGAGTTTGCGGCGCCCGACACCGCAGCAGCGCTGAGGACAGAGCTGTACTTCACAGCCCTGTTCCCAGTGCAGCCTCTGCAAGTGCCGGGGAGAGGAGGAAGTCTTCACTCCCCATCGTTTAACCTTTTGATTGCCGCAGTTCGTGACCGCAGCGTAATCAAAGGGCTTTCCCTTGCTCTGTTGGGTTGTTGGGACTCCGGTGACCAGACAGAGCCCGGAGATCAGCTGCACAATCAGCCCTGGGGACCTAGAGTGGCCCCAGGGCTGTGTAAGAAGCCAGTGATTAGGGGCAGATTGGGTGCTGCCCTGATTGCTGCCTGTGTCAAACTGACACAGATTATAATGTATTAGCATATATAGATATGCAAATACATTACTAAGTGTAAAAAAAATTTAACAGTGTCTCTTCATGGGATTTAAAAAAAAAAAAAAGTAAAAAACAAAAAAGTGTAGAAAAAATAAAATTAATAAACTAAAAATAAACATTTAATAAAAAATAATTGTGCATACATTACACCCTACACATATTAGTTATCCAAACGACCGTAATAACCTGTAGAATTAATCTAATAAGTTATTAATTGTGAAATGTGAATGGTGTAAAAATAAAAAACAAAAAAAACCTGCAATAATTTATAAGTGAACTTAAACTATTCCCTTAAAAAGTAAAACTTGTCCTGAATAAAATAAGGCCTCATACAACTGCATCATTGAAAAAATAAAAAAAAGTTACGACTGTTGAAACGCAAGGATGCAAAAACTAAAAAAATATGCTGGTCATTAACTACTTTTCAGGCGTTTGGGTTAAGGGGTTAAGCCTCCGAGCACTTCTGGCCACTACTTTTATCCTTCACGGCACCTTATTATTATATTTATATTCTGCTACCACCGTATCACTTTTCTAACAGTGTGCCCACTACAATTCCACTCTTAACTCGGGATTCTTAATCGTAATCTGTATGACTAAGTTCACATCAATTCATGATAACCAAACTTTCAGGGATCATTTACTGACAATAACCAATACTTTAATTATATGGACTGTATATTTTTGTATATTTGTACACACTGCAAAACATAATTCACATGAAATGCAAAGCTTGTGTGTGCTGTGGGTTTTTCATTACTTGCATAATAAGGGCTGAAATATCCTTTCCATGGGCACCCCCACCATAACCAAGTGCTGTGCATTTTATATATTTATATTGAATCTTTACAGGCAGCATAGCGAATCTTTATTCTGAAAGCTCTGTGAGATTTCCTACTTCTGAACTAGAAGAGCCCACTGTGAAGGGAGAGCCTGTAAGTCTATGGCAAGTGAGCACAGCGGAGATCTGTGCAGCTATCTTCATGCTGGATATTACACTAGCAGCAAAGTTATTATTATTACTATGTATTGTAGAACGCCAATGATACTGGGGCACTATACATTCAAGAGGGTTACATAGATAAAATAAGTCAAACAACTACAATAGTGACAATAGATGACTAGCAACTGGTAAAGAGGGAGAGAGGACTTACAATCTACAAGGAAGTTGGGAAAAGACAGAAGGTGAGAGGCAGACATGTTTGTGGGGTGAAGTAGTGCAGCGGGGTTATTGCAGGTTATAGGCTCCTGAAGAGATGGATTTTCATGGCTTTTGAAGCTGGTGAAATTGGAGGAGAGTCAGATGTGTTGGGGCAGTGAATTCCAGAGTAGAGGGGAAGCACGGGAGACGTCTTGGAGACGGTTGTGTGAGGAGCTGACAAGAGGAAAGCAGAGAAGGTGGTCTTGTGAAGAGCGGAGGTAGCGAGAGGGGAGATATCTGGAGATTAAGGCAGAGATGTATGGAGGGAAGAGGTTATGGAGAGCCTTGTAGGTCATGGTTAGTAACTTGAAATTAATTAGCCGGGCAATGAGTAGCCATTGAAGGGATAGGCAGAGGGGAGAGGAATAGCCAGGAAAGTGGTGAATAAGACAGGCAGTAGAGTTGAGGATGGTTTGAAGGGGAGCAAGAGTGTTAGACGGGAGGCCGCAGAGAAAGATGTTACAGTAGTCTAGGCGGGAGATGACAAGGGCATGGACCAGCATTTTTGTAGTATCAGGGTTAAAGAATGAGCGGAGTTGCAAAATATTTTTCAGGTGGAGGCGGCAGGCAGAGATAAGGGTTTGGATGTGTGGTTTGAAGGACATAGTGGAGTCAAGGGTTATACCAAGGCAGCAGACTTGCGGGAACGGTGAGAGTGTAAAATTCATTCCGGAGTATTTTGGAGGAGTAGGCGTCAGAGGTAAACTGTATCATAACTATGTTCTCAATGTGCTGCTTGCCCTGTATACAGTATCTAGAGAGAGACAGATTAACCCTTTACAAGCAGCTATGTCCTCCTCTAACAGGTTAACCCATTACAAGCAGTTGCACTCCATAATACAAAAGGATTCGCCTTGTTTGCGATTCACTTTTATAAGAACTTATTTTTATTATTTATTTAGTTGGTATCTCCTGGAGAAAAAAAAAATCTCACCTGATTAAATGAAAATAGAACCCCTAATACTAATGGAAACCATCTGATTTGCTAATGATATGTATTGGAGAAAAGTCTTAATTTCATTTACTGTAAATTTTTGTGCTTTTTCCAAGTAAGAGAGTGGTTCTTTACGTAGCTTTGTGTTGTAATGTGCATTAGTAGCAGGCAGGATTTTGAGTCTCCAGCCTTCCCTGCATAAGTTAGGCCTATGACTGTCTAGAAGGACTGCCTGCTTCACTAGGTTCAGAATTGTTACAGAAATTAAATATTTATCAGTGTATAGCTATTCAGCGTTGTGTAATATACATAGAGAAACTGAAAAAACTATCCGCTAAGAGTTTTGTGCAGCTGAAGGTAACTACCAGATAAAGTCAGATTTTACTTATGAGTCATCCGCTGTTTTTTAAATGACTAAATATATGTTGTTACACTGAGAAAGTCGCCCACGGGACAGATGCGGTCAGTGCAGATTTTTTTAATGGTTTTTACAAGAGAAAATACATTATTTTGTACTTGAACAAAAGTAGTTATATGGTGTTCATGAATTTGGGAGTATATTGTTACACAGGAGATCGCAAGAAGAGCACACGGGTGATGAACCATCTGTCATGCATGTGCTTTACTGCCTACGTAGCTTGAAGAGTATCAGCTACATTTTGTTAGTGTGATCGAAAAGAAGGAAGCTGTTACTAGTAACAAAAGTTGTGTCTAATGAACAGGGAAATCCAGCCAAGAGTGAATTTGCAACAAGCATTTTGTGCCAGCATGTACTGGCTCAGCAATACTCTGCAGATGCAGGCTACAGTTCAAATATGAAACCCAGTTTGTAAAGAACATGCAATTTGAGTATGACTTTAAACTGCACCATTGTTGTAATATTGTGAAAAGTAAGGTGGCAGCAGAAACTCCATGTGAACATGCCAGTAAGAGTCTCAAAAAGCAGCGTGGTGGACAAAATCAGAGTTTTAAATAGGGTCTTGATTACCTGGTTCTTCTTCCAAGAGGCCTGACGCAGCCAGCTTATTCCGGAGTGCACTATAACAGTTTTCAAGTCCCTGTACTGTAAAAACCACAGCAAATATATAACTGATCTATACGCAGTCAGTGCTCTGAGTGACAGAAACTCATTTTCAGAGACAATAAATTTACCATAGTTAACCTCGGTGTGCAAAGTCTAAAGAGCACAGAACACATGGGGGCAAATTTATCAATACTGTCTAATATTTACAGTGTAAATTTAGACTAGGCATTTAACATAATATTAATAAATCTGGTGCATGCTTAGACAGTCTAAGTTTACACATTCTATTACTTGGCTTAATTTATGGCGCTAACTGCTCCAAAATTTTGCCACATTTTTGGTGCACTGTGTAGCATCCTAAACAACACCCCTTTTAAATGAAAACACCCCTTTTTCAGAGACCACACCCTGATTTGTCACCAAAGTGTCTAGAATCGGTCTCAAGCACATAATAAACGTATATAAAGCCAAAATTTTGGCGCAATTGACATAATTAGTGAAACCCACAGATAAAAAAATAAATATTATGTATGGCCAATGTTAGAGATGTGCAGACTATATATGCTCATTCTTAGAAGACTTATACCCCGATGTACCCCATCTTAACCTTTTTTATGAAGCAAGAATACAGGCTATTTAGCTATTGTGCTACAAGCTTAAAGGAGTATAGAAAATGGATAAGATTGTGGTAAACATTATGGATTAGGCATTTTAATCTCCTCTTCTGGAGATACCGGCTACCTGTTGTGGAGAAAAGGGCAGAATAACCCCATTCAGATAGATGGGGCTGTGCTGCAGTTCCCTGCACAAAGGCTGGACATTTCGCTATGCAGGGAACCTTAAGGCCTCGTTCACACGGCTTATTTGGGCGCTGATTTCAGCCGTACTGCGCGCCGTATTCGCGCTGCAGTACGGCTGGAATCCGTCCCAGTCATTACGGTAATCCACTGCTCTCATAGAGAACTGTGGATTCCGTTCTTCGTCCCCGCTCGGCGAATCCGTCGGGAGGGGCGAAGGTGACATGCACAGTAGTTACGGCGTGTGAGCGCCGTGAACAACGAATGTCTATGGGGCCGGCGTGCTGCCGGCCCCCCGCTGCACGAAATCCGTCCCTACAATTACGTCTGCAATAAGCCGTGTGAACATTGCCTAAATGCCAAAAGTTCAACAGTTGGACCCCAGTCGAGAAGTGAGTGATGGCACATGCTAGTGATATGCCATCACTTTCTATGGAGGGGAAACACTCTTAATCCCATTTACTCACCTTGAGCTGTTGCAAGTCTGTTTCAATCTTTTCAATATAATGCAACATCTGTTTGAACATCTCAGAAGGTGGCGTGGGCTCCGGGAGCCCGGTGACAGGGGGGTTTAGCCTGTCTGCTGCATGTGAGGAACCTGCTTGTTGCTCTGGATATGTGCTTTGAGTAGAGGATTCGGAGTAAACAAAGTCTTCATCTGTGGAACTTTCCTGCATGTTCTCGTAGCCCTCCAGAATCAGATATCTCCCTGCAATAGAAAAAAAACAGTATTAAAACAACCATCACTACAAGGAGAAAATAATAACAGAAAGCATACAGCAGTCACCAACCTGATATCCGATACTGAATTTCTTCAGAATCTTTAGTGTAATTCTTTGACTGTTCATCACTTTGACGTTCATGGGCATCAAAAAACTGCTCTCCACTGTCTTCTGGAGCCTCGTCTGCCCCTTCGGAGCCTAGATTACCATGTTCAGAGTATCGCTTTTCAGTCTTTTGTTGTAAAGGAGTTTGTTTATTTGCACAAGTCTTTCCCATTCTTTGCCTCTGGTGATAGTGTCCCAAAAGTCTTGACTGCCTGTCACTCTCGGTCATCTGCTGGGAACTCCGACTGCAGAAACGCTGGAAGTTCTCAGCTTCCTCTTTCTGAAGGAGCTTGACCTGCTGCATTAACAATTCTCGGAGTAGTTCCACTACAGGAAACAAATGTTACATTTTAATGAGGAGGGCATTAAAAATCAGAGGAACACTTAGGATACACATGAAGTTCAATAGTGCATTTGTACCTATTACAGAGGATTCTCCACTCAATTTAAAAGTCACACAAATTGACTTGCCTTTCATTAAGAAGCCTGGACAGAAGGCTAGACTGGTATAACACGCCTTACGTGAGGTTACTGCAGAAATCAAATACATTAGATCGGGGACCCCCACCAATTGCAAGAATGTGGTGAAGAGGAATTGTATAGAGCAGGGGTCCAGCACAGGGTTAATTGATTCCAATATGGGACTAACCTGTCAAAGAAAATCAAGATAGGAATTGCTGGGAGTTTTTTTTTTTTTTATTAAATTGTTGTCTACTTTCTTCATATTGTCCTCTCCTAACAGAACCCTGATCTTGGTACATCTGACTGCAAGTCAGGTTCAGGAAAGAATGTTTTTTTCATTTTATGGTAAACTAGTGGATACCAGTCAATTACTGTTTTTGCCTTCCTTTGGACTAACTGGAGCCTTTTCCACTTCATAATGCATTTTATAATGTCTTTACTTGTTATGTATACACAGGAAATCATACAATTTTCTAATACACATGTATGAAAACTGTTGCTCTTGTGCCTCTTTTATACCAGTGTAATACGTCCCTATCTAGAGAAAAAAAATGGTACAGCCCCCTTTTTTCCCCATAGTTATGGCTTCCATTAAGCATCTGTATGGACAAAACAGTCATGTGACCACCACACAAGTCACATGACCCCTGTATCATAAGGATGACATCGACCTCCAGCAGAATCTTTTGTCCGACAGTGTCTGTGGAAAAAAACAACAAAACATTCTTCTCTTGCCCCATCGTTTTTTTTTTTTTTTTTGTTTACAGTTATCGTATTTTTTGGACTATGAGACGCACCTTGGTTTTGGAGAAGGAAAATAGGAAAAAAACAAAAAAAAAGAATCTGAAGCAATTTGAAGCAAAAAATCCGTGCTAAAGTGTAGTTTTTATTGGTACTATTTTTTTCACAGATGTGACTTTTTATGGATATGAAATTACCAAAAAAAACACAATTTTTGTGTCGGGAATTTACTATTTACTATTGTACTGCTGTATATAGGATTTTCATTCATTCATTATCTATTACACGCTGCCATAGACAGGGTCTAATAGGTGTACATACATGGCAGCTTCAGAAGTCCCCATGAGGCTTTCTGCTGCCATGGCAATTACATTGTGGGAGGGTGATCGGACGGAGGAGCGATGTGCAGCACTGCTCCTCATTCAGCTAGACAAGGCGGCAGCGATCGCTGCAATGTCTAAAGTGTTGGCAGCAGGGACGGAGCTGGCTTCAACCCTGCTGTTAGCGGCGGCTGCCGCCTGTACTGATCAACCTCATGCCGCCGTACAGCGTTCTCTCGGGCCCAAGCAGGACAGGCGCGGCCCTTTCCCTGTTCACCAAAGTGAGCTCAAAATGGTTTCACCACTTGGCAAGCTAAACTTTATGAACACATTTTTTTTCCAATCCACTTATTTTGTAATATCTGATTTTCGGTGAGAACCATAATGCTATCCATATGGGTGATCATCCAACTTTTACAGCTGACCCTGCCTAGTTGTACAGGTATTGAGATAATACAGTAAGGGCATGTTCACACATTACTTGTTATGGGTAACTGCTTTCCATAATAACCCCCCTCTTCTGCCTTTTTTTTTTTTAATCAAAAAGTTGTCAACTTACGGTTTCTGAGTGCATCCTGCGCCCATGTGTGCTCTGTGGCAGAGTAATAGGACGTATGGCTTGGACTTGAAGTTGTTGGGGGCAGCAGATTGCTCTGCACTGGTTGTATAATGCTGTCCTCACTATTATGGGATAGTAGTGAACTTTCAGTGCCTGAATCCTTGTCTGGAAGCAAAATAAACTATCATTTCATGTACTTAGTTGTTAGAAGCACAGGTTATACGAAAAATATAAAACATGGTCTACATACAGTGGAGAAAATAAGTATCTGATACACTGGTGATTTTGCAAGTTTCCTCATCTACAGAATGTAAAAAAAAAAAAAACACATTGTATGATTTTTAAATAATTATTTTGCATTTTATTACATGAAATAAATATTTGATACAATAGAAATACTTAATATTTAGTACAAAAACCTTTGCAATTACAGAGGTCAGACATTCCCTGTAGTTCTTGACCAAGTTTGCACACACTGCAGCAGGGCCCACTCCTCCTGATATAACTTCTGCTGATCTTTCAGGTTTCGGGGCTGTCACTGGGCTACATTAAGTTTCAGCTCCTGCCAAAGATTTTTGATTGGGTTCAGGTCTGGAGACTGGATAAGCCACTACAGGACCTTGAAATGCTTCTTATGGAGCGACTCCTTGGTTGCCCCGGCTGTGTGTTTTGGGTCATTGTCCTGCTGGAAGGCCCAGCCACGACCCATCTTCAATGCTCCTACTGAAGGAAGTTGTTGGCCAAAATCCCGCAATACATGGTCCCATCCATCCTCCCTTCATAACGGTGCAGTCGTCCTGTCTCCTTTGCAGAAGAGCAAAGTATGGCATTTCTACCCCCATGCTTCACGGTTGGGACAATGTTCTTGGGGTTGTACTCACCCTCCTCCTTCCTTCAAACACAGCGAGTGAAATTGATACCAAAAAGTTCTATTTTGGTCATCTGACCACCGTCCATGCTTTTTCTGGATCATCCAGATGGTCATTGGCAAATTTCAAACAGGCCTGGACATGTGCTGACGTGAGCAGGGGGGTTTTGTGTGCCCTGCAGGATTTTAATCCATGATGGGGTAGTGTGTTACTAACGATAATCTTTGATACTGTGCTCCCAGCTCTATTCAGGTCACAGACCAGGTTCTCCTGTGTAGTTCTGACCTTTTGTAATTCCTGACCTTCTTTAGAATCATCCTTACCCCACAAGGTGAGATCTTGCATGGAGCCCCAGACCGAGGAAGATTGACAATCATCTTATGTTTCTTCCATTTTCTAATAATTGCGCCATTTGTTGCCATCTCACCAAGCTGCTTGCCTATTGACCTGTAGCCATCCCAGTCTTGTGCAGGTCTACAATTTTACCTCTGGTGTCCTTAGACAGCTCTTTATTCTTAGCCATGGTGTAGATGTTGGAGTGTGATTAATTGAATGTATGGACAAGTGTCTTTTATATAGGTAGCAAGTTCAAACGTCAGTACAGAGTAGGAGGCTTCTTAGGGTCCTTTTACACTGCGTTTTTTTGTGCATTTTGGTGTGTGCAGAAAGACACAGCAAATTATGCTGTACATTTCTGCACAAAAACGCATCAAAAAATGCACCAAAAACTCAGCTGCGTGTGAAAGCACCCTAAACAGGTCTGAGAGAGCCCAAATTCTTGCTGGTTGGAAGGTGGTCAAATGCTTATTTCATGCAATAAAATGCAAATTAATTATATAAAAATCATATGATGTGATTATCTGGATTTTTTTTAGATTCTGTCTCTCACAGTTGAAGTATACCTAAGGAAAATTATAGATCTATCCATTGTTTGTATGTTAGAAAACTTACAAATCGCCAATGTATCAAATATTTATTTTCCCCACTGTAACTACATAAAAACATTGCAAAATAATAGAAGTACTGCTTCATGAAATGGTATAAGGAGATTATGTAATAAGGACAATGTATAACTGCATAAGATGGCGCACAAAAAGTAAGATCTAGAAACTTGGAAACGAGGTCTTGATAATAGAAATGAGAAGAAATACAAAATGTATTAGAAAACTGGAGAACCAACTGCACCTTTTCTGCTTTATTAGTACAAAAAAATCTTTAATTTAAAGGGGTTTTCTCGCTACAAAGATCATATCTGTAGTGATGGGGAAAGTGAAAATAAGCACTTTTGCAATTGGTTTGCATTACCTATGTCACTTAGTTTAGTAGATATGAGCTAATATGTGCGTCTATTGAATAGCCACGCCCACTTTTCTGTGATTGGCTGACTGATATTTCATTCAGCGTGTTTGGACATCCCCCCTGGACGGGATACACCCTCTGTGCTGTGATTGGCTGCCTGCACTCTGTGAATACTCCCCTCTGAGCTGTGGAAAATGAAAGTGAAATGAGCTACATATGAGGACTGGGTCTGTATAATAAATGCCGTCTCAGCACCTCTTTATGCAAATTTCGCAGTGATGGCTCTATGTAAAAGAGCTGGGCAATTACTGAGTCTCTAGCTGCTCGATTCCCTCTCCCCTCATATAACGTAGCCTAATACACTGCCTACTGGGAGGAGAGACACACCCCTGGATTTGAAGCTGTAACAGACAAACAGCTCAAGTCTGCGAAAGTATGTAATGATAAAACTCCTTTAAGCACATAGTTGAGATCTCAGATGGTGACTGTATGAAGAAGCTCATACACACAGAATATTACAGGGATATATGTGTAAGGCCATGGTCATATAAAAACCCATCCATCTACAATCCTATAGATCATAGCACAAAATAATTTGAAATATATAAACCTCATAACATTTAGAGAACCCTCTTTAAGAACTTAATTTCAGATTTACCATTGGGAATCCAAACCTGAAATGAGCTAGTACAAATCAGACAACTTTCTAAGACTCATCTAAATTTTTAAAAACGTCAACCTGCCTGTCATTTTAGGCTTCCAATAAATGGAGACGTCCAAAACTCTATGAATTGTACTCTTTGTACAAAACACTCAGAATCTTTAAAAGGCACCTGAGAAAGCTGTAGTTTTACATGTGTTGAGGCATCACAAACCTCGACATCTCGCACAGAACACGTAGGATTACACTACGTGAAATAAGGTTCTGCTTCTCTGAATCTGGTTAAACCCATAGAATATTAGTTATACACAGTCAAGCCAAATTATTATGACCACCAGCTGATATCAAAAGTTACTGCTGTGTATAGCATGGAGAGCAGATAGACAGGCTGGGAGTGACTCAGTGAGGTCCAAGTAGGTTGTCACAGGTATCTGGAGCCATGCTGACTGCACCCTGCAACTGCTGGAGCGTACATGGAAGAGAATCCATAGAGTGAACATGATAATTAAGGTGATCCTACAGACACTCAATAGGGTTCAAGTCTGGGAAATTAAGGGGCCAGGGTAATGGAAGTTTCGAAGTCTTTGTCATGATATTCCAACTAATGTTAGACATTTGAAGCCATGTGACGTGTCACATTGTCTTGCTGGAAGATACCATCTGACCTAGGGAATACATTCAGCATGTATGGGTGTACGTGACTTGTAAGGATGGATGATTCCCAATTTGGTTAAGACTGCCTTCCAAATGGATAAGTGGCCTAGAGAATAGCACAAAAACATACCATGACACTGTCTCCACCAGCTTGTGTTCTTCCAGCAATGGGTGCAGGGTGTTTGATCTCTGATCCCTGACACACCACGTTTATCCTTTTGATGTACCAGAAAACGTGACATATTGGAAAAGGAAACACTTTGCCAATCAGTGGTGGCCAAATTCTGATACTGCTGTGAAAATTGAAGCCTTTTCTGCTAATGCAAGTTTGTTAGGAGAGGTGCAGTGACCATGTACAAGGTACCATTTTCAGCAGCTATTTCCTTGTTTAAAAAATAATTTGTTATAAAGTCAGATATGTTGCTATTTTAGGGAATCAATTTGAATTGGGATTTAAACAGACCTCCTTATCATTCTGTTCACATTCTGACATCATGAGACCAAGACAACAGCTTACAAATGATCCACAGTACCTCGTCATTGCAAGGCTTCAAGCAGGATACTCTCAGATGGAAGTGGTCACTGAGTTTGGAGTGTTATCAGTAGGTAGTAACAGAGATACAGAGTGACTGGAGGAGTCCCAAAAAGGCAAAAAAGTGGATGTCTTTTAACACAATGATGACCTTCATTGCAAGCAATGCCCTGTGGGACTGTGTGATGAATGCCACACATCTCCAGGCACGTTTAAGGGAGGTGACAGGCAACCAAGTGTCATATCAGACCATTTGTAACCATTTACATCAACATGGTCTGCATGTTAGAAGACCCAACCACACCACCAGGCACAGGCATCATCATCATCTTTAATGGGCCAGGGAGCATCTACGCTAGACCAGGGAACAGTGGTCCTCAGTACTGTTCAGTGATAAAAGTCAATTTACTCTAAGCAGGAATGATGGCCGCCAACGATGTTGGAGGCACCAAGGAGAGCACTATGCATCAGGTCATGTAGCAGTCAGCAACCCTTGCCAGTCGTCTAGCACGCGGACCGCGCTGATGTATACGGTTATTAATGGTCTGACGTGACACTTGGTTGCCTCTCACCTCCCTTAAACGTGCCTGGAGTTGTGTGGAATTCATCATCCAGTTCCACAGGGCATGGTCTACAATGAAGCGGTCATCAGTGTGTGATGTAGCCAGAGAACATCCACTGCTGATGACACTCTGTGACACACTAAGCTCAGTGGCCACTTCTGTCTGAGAGCATCCTGCTTGAAGTCTCGCAATGGTGAGGTACTGTTGGTCAGTTGTAAGAACTTGTCTTGGTCTCATGTCAAAATGTGAGAAGAATGAGAAGGGTTGTTTAAATTCCAACTAATCCCCTAAATTTATTGGGTGATTAAGGGATCAAACACTTGTCGTGAATTTTGCCATTCAGCTCCTTGTTAGATCAGCAAGTGGTGCAAAAAGTACTGAAACATTAAACAGCTGGACAAGTGCAATCTAGTTAAGAGATGGTCTCAATTAGTTCATTTAAAAAAAATTCAAGAAATTTTATGTTCATCCTAAAATTTCAACTAAAAGCCAAATAGCCCTAACTTTTTGTGAGTAGTGTATTTATGCACAAACACAAATAGGTGTACATATTATATACTGTACATACATGCCCACACACATAGATGATTCTCTGAATTAAATTGGAATTATCCAGAACTGTGCACCAAAAGGGCCAGAAATGGGCAAAACAGTCTAAACCCTACTCTAAAAAGCCTGTTATAATACAAGAAAAAAAAAATGTTTTTACAGGAAAATCTTAAAAAGTGGGTGTCAGAAGCAAATTTTATAGATACATAGGCTAATGGGAATACCAACCACCTTATATAAGCCAAAATATGTTTTGTGCGGTGGCCACTTATTCATGCACTATCTTTTCCTGGCTATGTAGTCGTAAATGAAGAATGAAGGAGTTTCTTGCTACTGCAAAATTGGTAATCCCTGTGGTGTGTTGTCAGTGTTAACTTTACAGAAACTAGCACCAACTGCATAATGATGTTTACAGGCCTCCCAGAAGCTACTAAATATAAATGAGATCGTGAATGGGAAAGTAATAATAATTCATCAGTGAGGAAACCGGTCTTCTGAATAATACCTAGATATATGACAAATCTTCGCTGACACCCAAAGTAGGGAGAGGAGTTTTCATTTTCCATTGAGTCATGCGGACATACCAGTTTGGGAATACCCTCTATGAGTCAGATGTGCTGTAAACAGTGACTCTCACTCTAGAGGACTGGTCCAAGTATTGAAGGGCTTTTCTCACCAGGCAGTTTCATCAAGCCACAGACAGCTTCAGACTCCCCCTTCCTAGTCAGGCTGTGGCCGGGTCTATAGCAGTGATTGGCATATCAGCTCTGCTATTCCTGTTACACTGACTGGACTGCAGAAGTTTTATAAAGTGTAGTACACAAGACTGCAGGGCTCTAAAGAGTGAAAGCTTATCATTTAGTGAAGTAAAAAAAGTGCATCGCTAGAGCTAAAACTCTGCAGGGAGTGTCTCACCATGGTCAGAACTGACTGACGGCAGCGTGGAGCAACGATAGATAAGGGCGCGTTCTTGCGGCACAGGACAAATACCGGTCAGTTTGCCGGGCAGTATTTGTCCTATTTTGCGGCCGTCCCCACGGCCGCGGTGGTGGGGGGGGGGGGGGGGGGGGGGGGGGGGGGGCTCGCTTTTCCCTTCACATTGGCTTGCACAGATTCCGTTCGGAAACCGGACGGGAGATTGTGCTAGCATCATGTTTTGCGGCCAGATCGCGGGCCGCAAAACCGCCGGACGGAAAACCCGTGTAGTGGGGACTGCTGCACGGGTTTTCCATAGAGCACCATTGTGCTCATTTTCGGCCGGTTTTTCAGGTAGCCTGAAAAACCACAAACCCGCTGAAAAACCGTCCGATAACCCGTGCCGTGGGGACATGCCCTAAGATAGCAGGGAGAGGGGAAACTTGTGTACTGTAAGAGGGGATCAAATCTATCTCCTAACCAAAGCAAAAATCAAAACAACAATGTAATTGGTAATAGCCTTCAGTTACCTTTCCCTACATGTTAAAAGCTAATCTTTGTAGTGGGAAATCCCCTTTAAGGCATATTACTTTACCTTATCCCTTTAGTGACTGCTGCAACAGAAATGTATGGTCAGCTTTTAGACATCAGACCAGCTTCAATACCAAAAGGTGTTATCCTGATAAAGGAATAGGGGGGAGGTACCATACTCTGATGCGCCAGTAGCAACGAGTCTCTGTTCTATGCACAGACAGTTTCTAGGATTGCCGTCATGTCCCAGGTGACTCCTGTATCCTGCGAGTGGCCACAGCAGTCACATGGGACATGATATAATTGCTTGCAATCGACAATACAATGTATCTGGTAATAGTCTTTATTTACCTTCGCCTGCATGTTTAAAGCTCATCGATGTGGTGGGAAAACCGCTTAGGCCATGTCCCCACGGCACGGGTTTTTAGCTGATTTTACAGACAGTTTTCGGTTTTACTTTTCTCCGTAAACCGCATGGTTTGGCACGGCCACAAAACAGTGCAAATATTGGTCGGGATTTCCAACCGGTATTTGCACTGTACCGTGTAAATGGCCCAAAAATATGCTGCATGATTAAAACCAGAACCTGTCGACCTTCACATGGAAAATTTTCACATACTGTGGAAGTGATTTGTTAAAATGTCATCTACTTTGGTACTACTGTAATTTGCTGCAGCTTTTTCTTCACAAATACAGACTAAAAATCTGTAGCAAATCCATAGTGTGAATGTAGCCTAAAGGATAACGTTTCTTCTCTAACACAATATCAAACTCAAACCCCACAGGCCGAGCACTGCCTGACACGTCAATTACGTGGCCTGCGAGAGCTCAACCACAGTGAGCAGGGATGGAAAAGGCCCAGCTCTCTACTTTCTCTGAAGGATGTAGCCAATACTTGGCAGAGGGGCCAGCACACGGAGTGGGTGAAATCTGGGATTTGAAGCACGGCCGTGCACCCCACACTCATAGATGGTGGCACAGCTTTGATAGCCATACACCGGCTCCTTGGTAACCCTCCATGGTAGGAAGTTCAGTGCTAAAAAGGTGAAAGAGGTTGGCTATTATGTAACCTTAAGGCTGAGTTCACACAGCATAATTGTGGGGACATATTTCGCCCCGCAATTACGCCGTGTGTATGGGGGCGGGGGGGGGGGGCGGGGTGGGAGCGGGGCAGCCCGCCAGCCCATAGACATTCATTACTAGCGGCACGTATTCGCCGCTAGTAATGGACATGTCACTTATACGCACAATACGGCGAGCAGGGAGAGGAGACGCAATCCATAGTTCTCTATGAGAACTGTGGATTACCGTAATGACTGGGACGTATTTCACCCCATATTTAGCACAGTACGGTGCAAAATACGGGGCGAGATACGTCCCAAAATAAGCCGTGTGAACATAGCCTTAAAGAGTACCTATCACCTTCAGACAAACCTCATGAAGTAACAGGAGACTAAAATACAAACACTTTCTTAAATAAGCTTCATTAGGAAAACCAAAGCATTTCACCTGTATTTCAGTTTTTTAAAAAGCGCTGGCCCTTTAAGACAGCTCTGAAGTCGGGCCAAGTTGGCACATGACAACTTGATGGATGACTGTGATGACAGTTGTAGGTTCCTGAGCTGGGAGAGTCCACAGTGCAGGGGGGAGCCTGTAAATCTACATCATGTGCACACCAGCAGCATTGTAATACAGATGCCTGTGTGCTATAGAGGAGAAGGCTTAAGCAACAGGTAAGCTCTGTCACACTGTTTCCTTAGGCTATGTCTCCACTGCACATAAAAAAAGTAAATTTTTTCAGTGTTTTTCATTTTCTGAAAACACTGAAAAAACGACTGAAAATATCTCCCATAGACTATTGTAAAAACGTCCTGCTGCCTCTACTGAGCTTTTTTCTGCTTGTTTTTTTTACTGGTTGTCTTTTGTAACATGTTGTAAAAAACGCCAGAGCCGGGCAGAAAATTTACTACAGGAGTCTATGTAAAGCGCAGGACATTTTTTTGCCGGAATTTTTCAACGAAAACCCTCCCAGGAGATTAGTCCCTCCTATAGTGGGTGTGACAGTTTATACTTTTTTTCAATTCTGCATACAAGTGTTTGATGTGTCCTCGTTCGTACCGTTTGTAATAAAGAGATCATGTTTTTGTCGCTAACTTTTTTTACGCAATTCAAGATTTTTGCTCTAATGATGCTAAATACACTTTTTTTTTTAAGGATTTTGGCGCTATATTCCTTTTCTTGGAAGATTTTGTTGCTAATAAAGTTATCTCGCTTGTGACGCTAAAAATATGTTTTTTGTACAGATTTTGGCGCTAAAATGTTTTTTTTTTTTTTTTTTTTTTACAGATTTTGGCGCTATTAAAGTCATCTCCCTATTATACTTTTTGGGGAATTTTGGCACTATTACAGTTCTTGCTTTTGTTGCTGAAAATACGTTTTTTAAGTTTTTTGTCGCTAAAATACTTTTTTTTTTAACGGATTTTAGCCCTATTAAAGTTATCTCGCTTTTGTCGCTAAAAATAAGTTTTTTGACACAAATACTTTTTTTTTTACGGATTTTAATACTAAAATACGTTTTTTTACGGATTTTGGCGCAATTAAAGTTCTCGCTTTTGTCGCTAAAAATCCTTTTTTGTTACAGATTTAGGAGATAAATTTATTAGCGCCAAAATCCATAAAAACATGGACTTTAGCACCAAAATCCGTAAAAACCCATATTTTTAGTGACAAAAGCGAGAACTCTATTAGCGCCAAAATCAGTAGAAAAAAAAAATAAATTTGTAGTGCCGAAATCCGTAAAAATAATGACTTTAGTGCCAAAATCCATAAAAAAAGGACTTTTGGCTACAAAAGCGAGATAACTTTATTAGCACCAAAATTCGTAAAATGACTACAAGATTCGATATAGATGCAATAATGTGCTTTACATCCCCTTTTGTAGGGTGGAGTTACAGCCTATGGCTTAATTTATGCATACATTGAAAACCAGACTTGAAGACAAGCAAAAAACGCGGGTAAAACCGCGCCAAAAAACTCAAATTGCAACAATAAACTGCTGTTTTTTCAGCTGCTTTTAAAAAAGGCAGTGGCCAGAAAAGTTTTTGTGTTTGGCTTTCAGGTCGTTTTTTTTTCAACTGCAGTGTAGAAATAGCCTTAGTGTGCTGTGTCTGCTGTACTGTATGTAGTGAGACTCAGATGACCCTATACAAGCAGCTATGCCCTCAGCTCCCCCTGCACAGTTAGTATCTCCCAACAGATTGATAAGGATCTCCTGAGTTACAAAGTGAAAGTAAAACCTGTTTCCCTGTAAAACTGAGGGAAACCCTCTGGATTGCTAATGACATGTATTTGAGAAAAGTCTTAGAATTTCATCTTCTATCAATTTTTGTGTGTTTGTATGGAGGTGATAGGTGCTCTTTAAGGACATCTTGGCCTTTTACTGACAACGTGGTACACCACAGCTCTTTGAGGGCAACCATAATGCTAACACAACCCTCGGTCAAAATGAGTTTGACACCCCTGCTCTAATTCCATAGAGCAAAGTGTCATACTTTAATCAAAACACTGTACAGAGAAAAATCTTTTAACATGAGTAAGATGCATGTGGAGAGATAGTTTATGGTTCATCGCTTTGATATATTCAACATCTTGCATTATTACATCGTCAGAAAAGAATTCCTATCACTTCCAAAGCACCAAATCCACTTCTTGAAATACAAAACAGCAAGTATAACTTCTGCAATGTACGTACGCCATGGTATGTGCGCAGTGAATTAGAACATTGCTTGTGATTGCTCTCGTTTTAGATGAAGAGAATTGACAAATATAATGACTTTTGGAATTAGCAGATAGATTTAGTTGCCATATGTTAACTCATATCTGGAGCCAAGTATACAGAGCAAAGCCCTATAACAATGTGCAGAGCTATATCTATCTCCCAGTGCCATAATATACGGAGACACATCTGTTACTGGCTAGAATGAGGGACATATCCGGTTCTCTATATAATATACAGGTATCCAGTAATGTTTGCAATCATATCTGGCAATACACAGTCATAGCTGGTCGAGCGTAAAAACAAACACATGGCAAAAAGTCTCATTTATAGATTCACATTTGAAGCCAAAGCTAATAAAAAGTCTACTTGAAACATACACCCTGTTGTTTATTTGTTGGTACATGTTCATTACTCCTCATACAACAGACAGAATCTAATGCTGGCATAGAAAACAGATTCTAGAGCGAGTATATGGGATACCTGATATTTTCTCTGACAATTTAAAAAATGAATTGCGGTTCAATTTTTCCTATCCGAGTGAAGCAGAAAGATATGGCAGTACAACAGCATGCAGTTTTTAATTTACCGCCATTATACTATTAAATTTATATATAGTAAATGGTTTAAGCAGGCCTGCCGCCATCTTGACAACTGTTACATTGCAGATTCAACTTACTCACCTGAAGTAGGCTCCATAAGGGCTTCTCCTATTTTATCCTCATGCACACCTTTCTGTTTCTCACCATCTTCATGTTCCTCTCTGTAATCATGTAAGATAAACAAGCGTCATATCAAGACTTTCAGCCCAGCTGTCAAACACCACATAAAATCCCAGTTATTGTATCAGATTCTTCTTTGATCCTAGTCTGTTCTTGAATTGCACTCAAACTGAATACAAAAATTTATAGAATTGCTCTCTCTGTGTCCCAGAAGACCATGCCCCTCTTCATGCTCACAACATTGTGTCTAGTTGTAAAATAATTGGCTGCAGAAGGAGCCTCTCCCCACTGCTCTGTTTATATTTTGAGGCAAAAAATGTTTAACTCCACCCATTGGCTAAGCCCAACCCCACAAAGGCAATCTGTCAATTCTAATCTGCTGATAGCATGGCTTAGAGCAGGAAGAGTTTAGCAGATTGGTATATAGCTCTCTGTGGAAAGATTTAGAAGAAATGATCTCTTACTTATTTAAATCCCTGGTTATTCTGGGTTATGGAGTCCAGTAGGCGGTGTTTTCAGTGATTCACCGCCCTCCTTATAACAGGGTGCACACAAAGATTGCGGTCAGTCACTCCTTAACCCAGAATAACCAGAGATTTAAATGAATCATCTCCAGGTTCTACTGATTTTTCCTCACAGAGCAATGTGTCCATTGCACAGTTCTTCCTGCTCTAAAACAAGCTGCCTGCAGACCAGATAGCATGATCAATGCGACAGGTTCCCTTTAAGTAATCCGTCAGGTCAAACAAATTAGGGGCAATACATGTTTTTTTTTTTTTTTGCAAGATTTTTACAAGATTGTCTGGAGGATTTTCTGCATGTTGCACTGTGGGCAAGTTTATCTTCTGCTGATGTTTAATTTCTATGTTTCGGACATGTTATATGGAGTTTTTTTATGTGAAAACTGTATGGGACTTTCATCACCTTCTTTTCAATGGGAATCCATGCTATACTTCACACTGTATACCCAGATTAGCACCCTTATACACGTGGACACATTCCAGTTAAGAAAAAAATTGGCACCAGCCTATAACACCATATTTTGCAAGAGAAGGGGCGAGGTGTTAACAATAAACTTTAGGATATAATTAGAGATGGGCGAATTTCTCAAAAATTCGTTCGGTCATTTCGGCAAATTTTCCGACAAAATTCTTTTGTTCCGAATCACTTCGCACGAATCGCGTTAAAAAGCAGCATTTCCAGGCTGCACAGAGCGCGGGGTGCTGTAGAACGTTGTGCCATGCTTAAAATGAGAGGGAGTTGGGTTTGGTCTTATACAATGTTGGTTTTAGTTGCACGCAGATGACTGCCGCCGCCTTAGAATGCTTACTAAAAAATTCCCTGGGCACTTAAAGGGGGCAAAACTGACCAAAAAACTCAAAGGGGGAATGTACCGAAAAAGTCATGCCACGAAGCGGGAAAAAAAACAAGCGGGAGTCAGGTGGAAAACTTTAGTGACAGGTGGGGAGTGGGGCGGCAGCCCAGCAGCTGAGGTCAGGCAGTGCCAATGACATCTGGGGGGTGGCAAAACCGGGGGAAAAACCCACAGAGGGGCACAATGACTAGAGGGGAGGTCACGGGGGGCACATAGGGGGTCAGGCAGTGGCACAATGACATTTGGGGGCGGCTAAACATTTTGGCCACAGAGTGGCACAATCCACAGTTGGAGGTCACGGCGGCAGAGTATGAGACGGATGGCACAATGACATTCTGGGGCGGAAAACGTATTGGGGCCAAGAGTGGACAATCACACATGGGAGGTCAGGGCGGCAGCTTAGATCAGGCAGTGGACAATGACATTTGGAGGAGTAAAAGTTTTAAAGGCCACAGAGTGGCAAAATCACACAGTGTGGGGGGTCACGCGGCAGATATGAGATCGGGCAGTGGCACAATGACATTCTGGGGGCGGAAAACAGATTGGGCCACAGAGGGGCACAATCACACATGGGGGGAGGTCACGGGGGCACCAGATGAGGTCGGGCCGTGGCACAAGACACAGTGTGGAGACATGGAGCAGCACGCAGCACATGAGGTATAGGTGGACAATGCAGAGGTTGGGTGGGTGGCAAATAGTCCCGGGTAAAAGAGGGGGTAGGCAGATGGGAAACTGTCAGAGATTTTGGGGTACGGGGCGGGTGGCGAATCAGAATAGTGGCTGAGGCGGGTAGTTTAACCCAATGAGCCAAAGGCATTGGTTTGGGGAAATTTTCCTGGCCGATCCACGCCGATTCATCTTGAAAAAGGGAGTCGTTCCACATTCCCGTGGACAAGGGGGTTTTCTCCTTGGGGTAACAGGGCCCCCCGCGCACTGAAACCCCCTTGATGCCACCTACTGGCCGGGCAGGACGCTTCTCCCCTGCAAACTGGGGAAGTTGGGCCAAAATCCAGTTTGGCTCCCAGTACCCAGTGGATCTTCTAACTGAGGGTGGCGAGGCTGTCCAAGTGGGCCAAACCCTGTTGGTTCAGGGACTCCCCAGGTCCTGCTGCTGTGGCGACTGCCCTCCACTAGGCGGTTTTTGAAAAGCTGCTTCATCAGTACTCCAGCTTGGGTTACTGCTGTGGAGGGGGTACGTCCCTACCCCCCACCTTCCCCCCAGCAGCCGGGGCAGTAGTAATGAGCGTGGGGGAACCCCCGGTCAGACCTGTCAGAGAGGGAGGATGCCGCACATGGCAGTACCCAATGATTACGGGGTTTCCCTATAGTATTTGAGTTTGTCTTCCCTCTCAATAGCTGGGAAAAGGCTCCCTTTTTTGGCCCGGTAGCGAGGGTCCAATAGGGGGAGAGCCAGAAGTCATCCCCTCCCGGGATGGGGACTTTCGGCTGTCACTAGCCAGGCAAATAAGCAGCTGCGGGCCATCTGCACAATGATTCCAGGGGCTCCCTCCCCTCCATTTCCATGTAACTCCCAAAGGTGTTGGGGGGTCATCTCCCTCTTCTTCTCATCCCCATCACCTCCTCCAGCGCTCTGCCCCTCCTCCCCCTTGTCACCTGGGTAGAAAATCATTTTTTCACCAGAAAGCTTCTGCCCCAAATGCCCCTCCTCCTCCATTTCAGTCCCCACCGGATCATGGGGCCCCACGAGTGTAGCGCCACGTCTCCAGTCCCCTGCAGACGATTTTTCAGCATTGTTCCGGACATAAAGTGGGGAATGATGTTATCATCCCTTTTTAGCCCTGGCGACTGCAAATAACGGCCCCCAAATGGCCTCAACAAACGGCAGGTGTCCGCATGAGCTGCCACTGGCGCACAAAAAGTTAAAAGGGGGAAAGAAACTTTGTTGCTGGTCATCAAAAAATCTTTAATGGCCTTTCTTTTCATACAGTCGGTCCAAATTGCAGGCTGGAATTAAAGGGTGGAAAATCGATATCGGGTGTTGGGGGGGCCGTTCTGCCGGCAACTCGGGGGGGTGTTCCTGGCTTTGTACGAATGGATAAAGTATGCAAGTTTCCTGGCCTTTTTTCAGAATGTTCTGAAGATCGGTGGAAGACTTCGGAACCTTTTCACCCCCAGATTGAACCTCCCATGCAGGGGGCATGGACCATCCCTCCTTAGTGCAGGCGGACACCATGTTCCCCCCTTTGCCTACCAGGGTTCCCGATTTGCGTTGGGCGGGGAAAGCCAACATCGTTTTCTTGCTGCATAGCGGAGCAGTTCCTCCCCGGGTTTGATTTCGTTCGCAGGCAAGCCGGGTGTGAATTGCTTTACAGCCTGTCCCTACAAGGGGGTATATGGGAGCAGATTTGGGGGGGAGGCTGAGATGGTGGTGGTGGTGGAGGAGGGGAGGTGGAAAATTGGCGCAGGTGCAGCAGTTTGACAACGTGGAGGAGAAAACGGGGTCTCCTATCCAAGTTTTGGTGTGCCCGGGCTGGAAGCACATTCACCCAGTGGGGCCCTAAAAGGGCATGTATGGCCCTGCCGTGTTTCAGCTCCGACGTCCCGCGCCGTGCACCTTGGAACAAACCATTAAGCTAGGATGACCCACCTTCTGTTTTTACTATTTATGAAGGCTGGACTGCCTTTTTGGGAAAAAAAATTTGGTTGGAACTCCCATTCGGTCGGCACAAACCATTAGTTTTCTGAACGGGGCAGAGTCCACCATTTGGAAAGGGAGGGACTGCAGTACAACAATTGGGGGAAAGGGGCAGTGTCAGCTGCTGCACCTTTTGGGTGGTTGGGCGCATATGTTGTTCTTTTCAATCGCCCGCTGAACGCTGCTGGGGCCATGATATGAGGACAGGAATCTGGACTGGGAGATGCAAAGAGAAACGCTCCCTTCCGAGAGGTGGTGGACCTGACTGGCTGCAAAGGAAAGCATGCCCCCTGGGGCGCTGCTGCGTTCTTTCGGCGGCAGGAGGACCCCCACATCTGAGCCATGTTTCTTTCCCCGGCCCCCCGGATGGTGACGCTGCATGTGTTGGGGGCGAGGGGCCCTGGTGCCAAAAGTTTGCTCCCCCGGCCACGCTTTACTTTCTGCCCACTGATTTCATATACCTATTCGGGTCCCCGGTGTCTTAGCAAAGATCGCCCCACCCCCGAGTATCGGATTTTACCCCCAACGTCCGCATGAGTGACTCGCCGCCATGCCCCCCTGAGTCCTTGCTGCACTTTCTTGGGGCCCGCGAAGGGGTTTTTACCCCCGGGCCCCTTGGCTCCCGACCCACACGCTGCTACCTGCTGACTCACGGCCACACGACCCACTTGCGGCTGCGCTGCTGCCTGCGCGCAAGTGACGCCCCCTTCTCCTGAGATGTGAAGCCCCTTTCTAACCCGGCTCCAAGTGGGTCCACATCATCATCTAGTTGTTTCATGTCACTCTGTCCTCATCACCGGTCTTGGTAGCCCGGGTGACCTCCACAACATGACCTCCATTTCCACTTACTCTAAACTTTAGCCCCTGCAAAAGCAGGCGTATTTGGGCCCCCTTTCTTCATTGCCAAGTAGCTGCTGCTGCCCTCCTCAAAATTTTTCATCCTCGCTATATAGTGGCGCTGAGCCCCCAAACCCCATAGTAGATCTTGGCTGAAGGGAAACCCGGGTGGGCGAGGGGGCTGAGGACAGGTGAGGGCCGCTGCCCCCTTTCCCCCGGGCCCTGCCAACAATGGTTGTGTCTGAGGTTCCCACCGACTTTGGCTGGGGTTTTTCAGATGTATCTGGGAGGAAAAAGGTGACCAGTCAACCAATCAAGAACCCTTGGGTTTCTGAAAAAAACACACAGCCCCAGATGACAGGGCTTGTGGGTACCCCAGTGACCCCTGCTGCGACGTCCCCCTTTCTGTGCTGCGACCTGGGGCCCGCTCCAGGAAAAGTTTGTGCCCCTGCCCCTCGCAGGTGCAAACCTGCCCTCTCTGCTGAATACTGTTTTTCTAAAAAGTACAGCCACTGTTTTATGTGATTCTGTATAGATAAATAACACCCTGTTTTTGACTCCCAAATGAAACCCGTAAAACTTGGTAACCCTTGGATTAAATTGCGTCCCCAAATGGCCCGGAAAAATTTACTTGTATTGGGCTTTAAAAACAGTGTTTTTACTAAATGTAAAAGCACAAAAGGCTTAAAAACCCTTTGGACATGAAATTTCTCAGGAAAAATTATTATTTTGGCGTTTAAAAAACCGGTTATTTTTTTCAGACACCAGCAAAAACCACGCTTAATTAACCCCCGGAGAAAAAGGCAAAAAATTGACCCCACAAAAATATTAGTTTGTAGCGTTTACAATTTGGTGTTTTCTCGCCCCACAAAGAGTACAGTTGTAAATTTAAACCCTTTTCTTTTGAATTAGGCTACAGGAAAAAATTTTTTTATATTTTGGGGTTTAAAAAAACGTTTTTGTGGGCAGCTCACCAGCAAAACAACGCTTAATTAACCCCTGGATGAAAAAGCGCCAAAGAATTGAAGCCCCACAAAAAATTGCTTTTTGCGTTTACAATTGGGTTTTTACCCCACACAAGAGATACAGTTTTTAAATTAACCTTTTCTTGTGAATTAGGCAGGGAAAAATTTTTATATTTTGGCTTGAAAAAGACGGTTTTTGGGTCAGCACACCAGAAAAAACGCTTAATTACCCCCGGATGTAAATTGCGCAAAGAATTTAGCGGCACAAACTAGTAGTTTGTAGGGTTACAATTGCGTGTTTTCTACGCCCCACAACAAGGGGTACGTTGTAATTAACCTTTTCTTGTGAATTTTTGGGTACAGGAAATATTTATATATTTTGGCGTTTTAAAAAGCGGTTTTTTGGGGTCAGCCCCAGCAAAACAACGCTTTAAATTTAACCCTATGAAATTGCGCCAAAAAATTGAGCCCCACAAAATGTAGCTTTGTAGCGTGGGTTTTCAATTGCGTGTTTTCTACGCCCCACAAAGATACGTTGTAATTAACCTTTTCTTGTGAATTAGGCTACAGGAAAAATTTATATATTTTGCGTTGAAAAAGACGGTTTTTTTGGGGCAGCACACCAAAAACAACGCTTAATTAAAACCCCCGGATGTAAATTGCGCAATAGAAATTTGGGAGCCAAAATGAAGTGGGATTTGTATTGTAAAAACGCTGTTTCTTTAAATGAATACAACAGGACTGGCTTAGATTCCACTTGGATATTGAATGTAATTGCAGCTGCAGGGGAAAGGGCACACACGGGATTCAGATCCAAACCCCAAAAAATTAGAAAAAGAACATTTAAGAGAACAGTCTCTGAGACAAGCTGAGGACACCCCACAAAAATCGCTGTATAAAATCAATTCTTTAGTAAGAGCTATCAGCCGCGGCAGCACCTTTCCTAATCAGTACAGTGAGAGGGGGTGTGAGCTCCGGCGTCACGCCCGGATTATATAGTGCGGTGACGTCACAGAATCCCGCCGGTCTCTGATTGACTTCATCCTGCCCCATGTCATGCAGGCTATGCCCTTCTTCCCCCCAGAGTGTTTTTGGGCCCCATGAGCCCCATGTGCTCGCAGCCATTTTATCAATCAAAAGCACACTTTGTTCACCCGAAGTACCCCAAAGTTCGACTTCGTTCCGAACCGAAGTTTTCCTGAAATTCTAAACGAATTCCACTTCGTTAGAACCTATTCGCCCATCTCTAGATATAATACTGTAGGGGTGAGGCCACACGCATACAGCCAGGCCTTACCCAAAGGTTTGGCTGACATTTAATAACAGAATAGAAACTGAAAAGATGGGGGGAGAAGAAAAAGAGAAAACTAACGCCACCCATGTAAACTCTGCATCAGCAGCAGCTCAGTGCTATCGGATCAGATGGGAAATCCTACATATCCTGCATTGACATTTTTTAGTTTACTCCCACCATTGTAAAAGATTGTCATAATAACATTATGCTATGCATGCAATAGCCAGATATCCATATATCTATTTTACTTCCAGCTTTCTCTGTATTTTACTTACTCGTTTGTAATCCCTGCTGTGACCTGTAGTGGAATTGCTGGTCTGGGATCCTCCACTTTCGATGCAGCAGCCATTCTTGTAATCAAGTCATGCCAACTAAAAAAGATGCAAGCACTATTGTAACATGACCTTTAAGAGTAAAACCTCACTGCATTCATAAAAAACAGCTTCTGGTCAATGTTCTTTATTCTGTAGTCCAATAATCCAAAAAGTCTGATACTCAAGATGTTTATTTTCACCAGACAAGGATTGCAGGATAAACTGGAATTTCAGCGGACCAGAAGGGACAGAAACAAGCAGGAGGTTTTGAAGCTTCACATATTTACTACTTAGAAGTTCAATAACCCAGAATATCAAATAATCCAGCACCTATTGGGCTTAACTAATGCCGGGTTCAAATAATGCAATGTACAAGTATCACAATTCCAGCAGCAGATATTTCAAATCACAGTCATTGATGTGCTTATTTGTACTGTGAAAATATTTCTAATGCCAGTTCTTTAAAGGGGCCTGATAATAGAAGTAAAAGGTCTGTGTCAGCACCACTCATTTGACAACCTTTGACAGAATACATTTTTTTTTTAAAGTTTAGTTGCTAAAGTTCCAAAAACATTATATTCTGTTATAGATTGCCAAATGGTGAAAAAGCATTAAAATGGCAGGTTCAAGGACTTTTCTCTGAAGAAGCCTGTAATCGAATTATCGATCCTCCTGAAACTGCAAGGTCACATTTTCAGGATGAATGGCATCCTCACAAAATTACAAGGTGGGAGACGCTTAAAATGCAACTCAGCTTTTGACACGTTTAAAACGCTATAAAAGTTGCACGACTTTCGTTTTATTCTTTGTACTGATGTTGCACTACATCACATCTTTAACTCTGATAACATCTGAAGTGAAGGGAATATGTTGCTACTTTCAATTTAAGAGGTTACTTAAAGACGTGGTATATCAGAGTTGACACTGCTGCAACAGCTGGCATCAGAGATGACTACTAACCAGCAGCTTAACCACTCGGGTGCCACAGTCAATAGCGACGGTGAAAGCTAGACAGCTTCCTATTTACCCCCTATGCACACCTCTGACAAGATTGTGAGGTGTCAATTGTTTGCCATGGCAGTCAGGAGCTTAAGTTGAGCCTCTATGTCTGCCTGATGGGTATTGCTATAAAAACTGTATAATAATAAAAAAAGAAAAAAGAAATAAAAGTAAATAACATCTTAAGAAAAAAGAAACATTTTTCATTGATTTCTTTCAACAAGTATATTAAGTGGAAAGTTTTGGTAGCACATCATTCATTGTAGATAAATGGTTACGCACACCAAGGTATATAGGATATTTGGGTGCTTTTTAAAGGTGGAAGAGACCAATCCTGTCTTAACTCAATCCATATATAAATACACCGCACACCAACAACAAATGCTATTAAAGAAGATATATTTATTCTCAGCAAGCCGAAATAGAACAGCAGACAGCATGAGTATTGCACTATAGTTTTGTGGCAATTACAAAGTATGTATCATAAAAAACATACGTATACGCCGGCGTTCTCCCTATGCCTCTGGACGTGTTTGTCCATTATCCATATTGCTACTAGCTCTCCCTATGGCAGCACATTCCAGCACTACCTACGGACTGGACACTTACCCCATTTCTTATTAACGCCTACAATTTCATCTTGTGGCCTTACTTCTACCATACAATATACTATATTCTCCATACAAATAGATGTACTAGACAAATGCTTATATAGCCGAAACGTCGTGCAAATGCAGACATCTGTATACAAATCTGACATCTGTTGGTCCGCAATATATCCTGACATATCTTTCATGTATATATGTATCTTTTTTATGATACATACTTTGTAATTACCACAAAACTATAGTGCAATACTCATACTGTCTGCTGTTCTATTTCGGCTTTCTGAGAATAAATATACCTTCTTTAATAGCATTTGTTGTTGGTGCCCGTTGGTTTATTGGTAGCAAATCACTGGCCAAATTGTAACCAAAATGGTATAGACTGCAACCTGGTGTGGGGAAAACTTAAAGTGAACCTATCAAATGGTTTATGCTGCTCTAAGAGCAGGATGTGACAGAGGAAAAGAAGTTGAGCTCTGTGACATATAGGTTTATATGATAGAGGGAGAGAAGCTGAGCTCTGTGATATATAGAGTTATATGATAGAGGAGAGGAGCTGAGCTTTGTGATATATAGGGTTATATGATAGAGGGAGAGAAGCTGAACCCAGTGATTTGTAGGGAGAGAAGCTGACCTCTGTGATATATAGGGTTATATGATAGAGGAGAGAAGCTGAGCTTTGTGGTATATAGGGTTACATGAAACAGAGAGAAGCTGAGCTCTGTGATATATAGGGTTTATGATAGAGGATAGGAGCTGAGCTCTGTGATATATAGGATTATATGATAAAGGAGAGAAGCTGAGCTTTGTGATATGTAGGCTTATATGCTAGAGTAGAGGGGGCGAGTTCTGTGACATATAGGGTTATATTATTTGGAGCAGGATTTCTGAGTTAAAAGCAGAGAAAATAATGATAGGACTTCTTAACTTAAAGGGAATGTGTCATCAAAAAAATGACTTATTTTTTAACTCACATTTTTATGTTAAACATTTTTTAGGAATTTTTGGTTATTTTTTAAAATTTTCCATATCACTTTCAGTATATATATATATTTTTTTTAATTCTTACAGTCTGCAGTTTTCACTTTGGCCACTAAGCCTAATAATCGTCTGACACTTCCTGCTCTGTTTAGAGAGCTTTTCAGCAGTGTGCTCATTATCAGTAACAGCAGGGTCAAACTAAAAGGAGGCACCATTGTGTACAGATAACATAGAATCCACCAGTCACAAGAGGAGATGTCACAGCTCCCCCTCTCTTCATAGTGAAAACTCTCCTATGCAAGTCTATGGGACAGAATCTGTCTAAAGAATCGTGTGTATGAATCTGCTAAAAGTCTCTCTCTGACTGCTGTTAAAGCAGTGCAAGCAAGAATGTCTTCCCCACAATCATATATAGACGGCCAAATAGAGAAATCTACAATCAGGAAATAAAAACGACTGAGAGGAAAAGAATATGGATCAGGGGCTTGATTGAATAAGTAAAAATATAAAAAAAATAAATTGGTGACAGATTCCCTTTAAGAGACGGTGAAAGTCATGCTGATCCCTCCACATACAGTGACTGGCAACTTTCCTTGCATCAATGAGTGTAGAGAGCAAACTGTCAGCATGTGTGGAAGGAGTCAACTGACATTAGGTTCCTGGGGTGTTATTTTTTTCTACAGTTGTTTTCTACTAGCCCTCACAGCAAGCAGTTCTATGGCATTTGCCAAACACATATTTTAGGGCATAGGTAAAAAAGGGCCAGCTTATAAAAAAATAATTTCCTTATTGTTAAAAACAGTTGTAAAACATACACATTTTTTCTCTGACACGGTGTTCGCAATCAGTTCGTAAATTTGTGCTCCGTTGTCTGACATGGATATAACAAACAAGGCCTTGTTGTCTGTGGGAAGAAAAAAAGAAAGATACTATGAAGAGAACAACCACCAGGGATCAAATGGGAACACAGAAACATAATTTATATCATGAAAAAAGAAAAACTGCAGTACATGGTATTTTAAGTGATTTGCCCATGACAGTGAGAGCTGTCAAACCACTGCATGTCATAACTGCACAGATTTCTGGAACCGCTGCTGATCACAAAAGAACAAAGAGATCTTTTAACTACTACCCTGCAGAGCAGCAGCCAGGAGCAACGCTCTGCATGGATTGAGTTGAAGGGACTTGTTCCCACATTCTAATGATTAGTGAGGGTCTCAGGGTCAGACTCCCACAATGTACAATGTAATGGCTTATCCTACTGACATGGCACGCCTTTGTTCAACTCGTCAAAAGCAAAAACAACATATTTAGAGAAATAAATCAAATCACATTTATTTCAACTTGACATGTTATTCTTTATTCCAGTGTCTGCTATCTAGAATTGGCTGGGTTCACATGTGCATTCGGTTCTTCTCCACACGTCTAGTCTGAAAGGACTAGAAAACCAACGATGGCGAGTTCATACAAAGTAATTTTCATGTTGAAAATCCTGCGCTTGCTAACGTGGAATTTCAACGAAGAAACAACACGGACTGCCCGAGGCAGATTTCTGCCGCCTGTGCTTTTATACGGTTGGTGGGTAAACGTCTCAATGAACTGACATGCCAAATCTTTGTAGTAGTTGACAGCATGCGGCAAAAATCAGCATAGTCGGAATAACGTCAATGAGAAGTGTCCTTAAGTCGATTTACAGTTATTTTTGACGCTTATTTTGGGGTGTATTAAGCGCCTACTCTGCACCCAAAATAAGCGCAAAAAAACGCAGTGTGAACATGCCCTAACAATGAGAACCTGTTGGTGGACAAAAGTTGTTCCACAGGGGTATGATTGCGGAGAAACGTGTTATTACTTGGCACTGCCGGTCTTCAGTGTGGGAGCCATCCTTTGAAGCAGCTCTCCACGCCACCTTATAGTAGGGGCCCAAGTAAAATAACTTAACTACATCCATGTTTCCTAAGGACATATGAACAGGTATTGTCCTAATGGTAGAACTCTATAGGCGCCACTTAGGAGCTCTTAATTTCAGAGCCAGTAAAAAAGATCAGATCCCATCCCATTTTCTAGCCTTTCCTAGAAGCTATTACACACCGCAGGATGGGAGACAGATGGACACTGGCAGTAATAAACTGCAGTCTACATGCTACAATTTACTACCTCAGTTTATCACACTTCCAGATCCCCTTTCTATGTTGGTTACACAATAAAAGGATATTCAGAGTTGGCATAGCAATTCTATTTCCCCCAATAAATAAATCCAGAAATAGAACATCTTAGAACAGCGAATTTTAAGTATTTTTTTAAATACGTGATATCGATACCGTTCAGTTTGATATGGATTCATATTCTGGCACAGGTGGTTCATTATGAATTGTAATCGATTCCTCACTTTACTTTCATAATACAAAAAAATAAATAAATTCTCTGCCTAAAAATGTAGGATCTAAATTCCTCCCGGCTTCCTTGCACTCCATAGCATATAGACAGGTAGTCTAAACTTTATCAAAAGGCTTCAAAGGAAATACGATTTCTCCCTTCTTATCTTTTGGCTGAAAGCAATCAGGGAATTACAGATAATACAGTTGCAGAATATTTCAGTTAAGGTAGCCACAGATGAAGACTTGAAACAAGCGTTATGGTCAAATTTTAACAAGTCGGAGGGATGATCATGACTATGGGGACCTTGTTAAGCTCACCATCATGCATTGTAATGTGCAGTGCATAGTCAAACACCTAGCAAACCGCCTGGAAAATTTTGTTGTGACACAAACTGATTTACACACCTGCATTGAAATAACCTACTAATAAAGGAATATGAGTTTTTAACATATTCATATATCTTCCATGTCTGATTAGATGTCATTCTACATTTTTGACTAAATTTGCAGCATTTTAGGTGTTTAGCATTAGACACATTCAAAGCATTGACTGACCTGTTGCTACTTGTCGAACCAGCACTGTGTTCAACTTGATGACGGGACTGAAGATGTGTTTGCTGTCTGATGTGGTGGCAAGGATCTTACTTTGGCATCTAAGTATCAATTTGTCATCCTGTCTTTGAAGCAATACCAGAATGTCGTCCAACAGCAGCGTGTACAGATCTGTGAACGAGATTTACGTGACTTTATGTCTTCATGCTGTTACCGGATAGCCACAGGATGACCTTTAGCGCACCCCAGGAAACAAGATTAAACAACATAACTGGTCATTTCTAAATGCCAAAATAACAAAATGCTAGCGATTCCAGGAAATCACAAGAGTAAGACCGCTCCACAGATAATAGACAACAATAATCGCATTTAAAGACTTTAGTCCACAGACGTGCTAACCTCCGAGATCAAGTCAAGCAAGGTGAAGCTGGAAAATCTGGACAATGTGCAATTATTAAACAGGGTTGGACAAGATTAGAAATGCCTGGCTACTTTCTTTAAAAAACAGCGCTATAACTGTCCAGGGCAGTGGAGTCGGTGCCCAATTTGGTGGAGTCTGAGTCGTTATAAGGACCGACTCCCAAAATATATAATTGGTACAGTTAATTCAATGTAGTGCCAAGTGCTACTGCCCCCATATCTCCAGGCTCATCACATCAGGAGTTTAATTTTGAAAAGTATTTGGATGACATGGAACAGGCAAAGCATTGCCGCAGGGGAAAAGATTCTGCTCCCAGAATGACCAGATTTCAGCAAAATTTTTCACCTGCTTTCAAAGAAGTAGAAGAGTTCAACCATTCATCAGAACCGACTGTGCCCGAGGCAACTTCTTTCTACCATGAAATTGTAAGAGATGTCTCCCTTGTGGTCACCACTTTGCCAACAACCTAGGTTAGGGTAGAGAGGCTGTTCTCTAGCCTTAAAGTAATGAGATCAGATTTGTGGTCAACTATGAAGGATCTTATGGAGGCGATACTATTTCTCAGAACAAATTCATAGACTCACTCCAAAAATGTTATTCAGTACGTTTTTGTTGAAAACTGTTTTTTTCCCCCACTTACTGCATGGTATTTTGCATATTTACAACTTATTAAAGTTTTCTGTGTTTTAAAGTTGTTTCCAATAAATATATTTTACACTGACAAGCAAAAGGGTAACAATGTTTTGAACTTGTGACTTTCAGGCTCCATATCTCACCATCCGCTACAGCTTTGAACATGAGACTCCCATCATTTTGCAGACAATCATCTTAGCAATCTTATATATAACTTTGACTTGCAACTATTTAGCATATGCTTAGTTAAGCAGATTCTGGTCATGTAACTGCATTGTTACCAGTTTTCTCCTGGTGGTGGGACAATCTTTCTTCTTGTTACTAAAAATTACAACCCATTCTCACATTTCCTAATAGCTCAGTGTGTTACTAGGCCGATTCCCAAGCAAAATGTCACTGGTTCGAATCGAGGAGCAGCCATGAAGAAAATTTCCAAAGAAAAGAGAATTAGCATCATCCAACTCATCAATAGCGATATATCGACCAAGAAAATTCTCAAACTGCATCATATGAGGTCATGACAATGGGAAGAATATGAAATGAAGTCCATCCAACCATTCAAAAGCCAAGAGGTGGACGTTCATGCAAAATATCAGTCAACAAGTTGGCTCATCACAAGGTCTCTCAGTTCTGATGTGACAGACACGGCAGTGGTGGCGGCTCGTCGGCTTCATAAGAGTGAGATCACAGATGTCAATGTAAGCACCGTGGAACGCGCATTACACAAGTCTGGAATGATGGCCCAAAAAAGGTGAAGAAGCTTCAGCTTCAATCTAGTTATAAGAAGCGTTGGCTCAAAATAGTACGAAAAAGGAAGATTGGAAACGGGTGATTTGGAGCGATGAGACGAAAGTCAATAGACCGGACACTGATGGGGGCAAATGGGTTTGTAGGAATGGGGCTAATGGATCAGAAATTGAAGGACTTGTCAAGTTCGGTGGAAGAGGCCTGATGATATTGGGTTGTTTCACAGCCAAAGGTGTTGGATACTTGACCAGGATCGATGTTGATCTCAATACTGAGTTACATGTCAGTATAATACAAGATGAGTTACTTCATACACTCGAATACTATGGGTATAAATAGGACAATATAGTGTTCCAACAGGACAACTAACCAAAGCATACATGAAGTTTGGCAAATAAATGATTCAATGAAATGAAGTAGAGTTGCTGTATTGGCCTCAACCCAATCGAACACTTGTGGGTAGAGTTGGAGAAAAAGCTGTATTCGTAGGGAGTCGACCAGTATGCACCAACATTGGGAACGTGTAGCAGAGACCTGGAATCCGATAGTGGTCGACACATGCTTGTCAATCTGATTGAGAGCCCAGAAGGATTCAGGCAGAGTTGAAAACCAAAGGTAGATTTATCAAATATTAACAAAATAATAATAATAATTAACATTTTGATTTTTAGGAGCAAAACAGTAACAATGCAGTTACATGACAAGAATCTGCAGAACTAAGCAGATGCTAAATACTTGCAAGTCAAATTTATGTATAAGATAGCCAAGATGACTGTCTACAAAAAGATGGAAGTCTCACGTTCAAAGCTGTAGTGAATGGTAAGATATGGAGCCTGAAAGTCAAAGATTCAAAATATTGTTACCATTTTGCTTGTCAGTTTATGTTGTACCTAAATAGCTGGATTATTCTATCACAATGTGATAAAAAGCCTGATGTTACCATTTTACTACTGTAAAGTTATCACTTAAACATGGGCCATGTATGAGGGAACAGGAGTTTGAGTTGGGGATAGGGAAATTAAGGAGTTGGAGCTGTGGCTTACTGACTCCACAGCCCTGCAGGTGGCGCTGTTTTTTTTGTTGGAAAAAAGCCACATTTACCTTATCCTGTACAACTCCTTTAACAGCTCAAAGCTATATACTATACCAAGATCACTGTACACCAATTGCAGCCTTCATTACAACTTTACTTTTTAAAGGGGTTGTCTACTTTATTTTTTAAAGTATGCTGGTGCTTCAGATTGAAAACAAATACAGTATCTCAATAGTAAGTACACCCCTCCTATTTTTGTAAATATTGTATTATATCTTTTCATGGGAAAACACTGAATATATGACATTTTGATACAACGTAATCAGTGTACAGCTTGTATAACGGTATAAATTTGGTGTGCCCTCAGAATAGCTCAACACACAGCCATCAATGTCTAAATTGCTGTCGACAAAAGTGAGTATACTCCTAAGTGAAAATAAACAAATCAAGCCCAACTTGCCATTCTCCCTCCACGGTGTCATGTGCCGCGTTAGTGTTACAAGGTCTCAGGTGTGAATGGGGAGCAGGTGTGTTAAATTTGGTGTTCTCGCTTTCACACACTCTCATACCGGTCACTGAAAGTTCAACATAACACCTCATGGCAAAGAACTATCTAAGGATCTGAAAAAAATAATTGTGGGTCTACATAAAGATGGCCAAGGCTATAAGAAGATTTTCAACACCCAATAACAAGACAGGTTCCAATCAGAATAGGGCTTGGCATGGTCAATCAAAAAAGTTGAGTGCACATGCTCAACGTCATATTCAGAAACTGTCTTTTCAAACTAGACATATGAGTGCTGCCAGCATTGCTGCAGAGGTTAAAGGGGTGGTGGTCAGCCTATCAGTGCCCAGACCATAAACTGCATCAAATCAGTTTAATCTGCATGACTGTCGTCCCAGAAGGAAGCCTCTTCTGAAAATAATGTACAATTTGCTGAAGATAAGCAGACTAAGGACATGGATTACTGGAACCATATCCTGTGGTCTGATGAGACCAAGATAAACTTACCGTATATACTCTAGTATAAGCCGAGTTTTTCAGCACAAAAAATGTGCTGAAAAATCCCCCCTCTGCTTATACTCGAGTCACTGTCGGCACTCGGGCCAAGTTAATAGAGGCCAACTGCATTACCCTGCACTGCTCTGGGGCCAGAAATAACCACTGTGGAGAAAAGATCAGGATAGGCCATAACCTTATGACATGAGAATACCCCCTTTAATCTCTATGAATATGTAATACATCCACCTAATGACAGATTTAAAATTACTATTCAGTCAGATTATTAAAGACTACATGAAAATATATAAATATAAATTATGTGTGTTTTATCAGCTTTAAGAGTTGTGTGGCCCCATCGCAGACCAAATAAAATTTACAGTCTTCTACAACTTTTGGAACAAACCCAAGCCTGCTTCAGTTGTAAACCTTTCCAACTACAATTGGAGGTATAACCGATTCCTTATGAGACTTGCACATCTTTTTCCTAGTTAAAGCAATATAACTTTGACCAGAAACCGTATCTATCCAATCATAGACAATTGCAGTAAACCTAATAATTTGTATCATAACATCAGAGAATTACTAACTGGACTTACCAATGATCTTGTCTCTGTTCACCTTCCAAGCTAAAGGCCCTTCATGAACCATTTTCCGCTTCGTTAAATCCAGATTCTACACAACACAAAAGATATAATTCACATTTTTTATTAACAATATGAATAGTAAAGTAAGATGAAAGGCTTTATGGGTCCATACAAACCGCAATATTCTTAAGGCATATTCAGTAGAGTATATAATCACTAATTTAGTAATGATGTTGAGAACAACAGGCACCAAGAGTATTGATAATTTCATAGACATGAAAATGGGCACCAAGGCTTACAATACTATATGACCTGCGCTACAACACTGACTTTAAATATTTTCACATACGACATATAAGGTAAAACCTCAACTTTGAATATTTTTACTAAATGTTAAGCAGATGTAAAATTTGCCATCTTTTGTAATTTCCACACACTGTTCAACGTTGGGTACATTCAGCATATTTTTGTGGAACCCATTTTGTAAATTCACAGCTATTTGCACTATATGTTGCTATAATAAATCTTTGCGTGGACTCTCAAAGCTCAGAGTCCAATCTTCAATTATGCATTAGTGTTAGATTTCCCTAAGGGAGAGGAAACGGTTAGCCATTGGGACCCCACCTGGATGGGGAGTAACAGAAGACGTAGTTATTGGTGTGAGGTTAAGAAGATCTTGATCCACATGTAGTTGGGAAAAAAATATTTATAATATACCTAATTTTCTAATCCCTAACACCTCTACTCTACAGCAGATTTTTAATGTATATTTTACTCTTTGCAATGCATGTGGTAAAAGCTGTGATAAATCTGAAGCAAAACCCATAACAAAATCTGCATGTGTTACCAATGTTGCAGACTTGCTTGACAATCCTTAACAGCACAGGTAAATTTTGTTTTTACTACATCCAGCATTAAAAAAATATATATTTTTTTGACTCATGGAAACGGTCAACAAGTAGGCATTTGGTGGTTCTTATTTTTATAATTTTTTGTTTCTAAGTACAAAGATAATGTAAAAATGCTTCATGCAGACTTTATAAAAGCCCATAAGTGCAAGATATTGAAGGTCAAACTTGACTAGAGTTTAGCACACTTCGTATTTTATACTTATAGCATATACTAAGGATTTGCATTAAAGCAATTTATTGAACCCAGACTTGAAGTAAGGAACAAAGGAAGAAGGTGCCAGCAGAGAAGTTCTGACCTAGACCAAGAAATCCAATAAATAAAGTCACAACACTCTAGTAGTGAAAATAAAGAAAGCAAAAACTTCAGCAGATCGTTATACCACTCAAAACAGTTTATAATTAGCATCTACCATATGTCTACCATAGGTTGGCATAATTTTTTAAATGTCTTTTTTTTTTTTTTTAAAGAAATTAGGGGGCTTACAAATTTATCAGCAATTTTTCACATTTCAAAGAAAATGTGTAACACAGATTTTATTTTAGGGACCAGTCCAGTTCTGACAAGGCTTTGAGGAGCCTGTATGTTAGATACCCCTATAAATGGGATAATGCAAGATGTCCAGCGTTCCAGAGCAAAAGGAATATTTATTTCAAGCTCTGACGCATCTGCATCATATTATCCTGTTTCTATAGTCTTATTAATAGCTTCAAATAAATATTTTTTTACTCTGAAACACAGGACATTTTGGAAAATTCCTGCCTTTAGAGTGATCCCTGTGGTGCGTCCTACTTCAGCTGATTTTCTCGTGTTTTGTAACCGCCATAAATGAGTCCATTTAAAAAACTGTACCCCTTAAAGTATTCAAAACAGAGTTTAGGATGTTTATTAACCCTCCAGAAATTAAAGGGGTTTTCTCGCTACAAAGATCATATCTGTAATGATGGGGAGAGTAAAAAATGAGCACTTTTTCAATTGGTTTGGTTACCTAAATCATTTAGTATAGCAGCTATGAGCTAATCTGTGAGTGTCTAGAGCTAAATCTGAAGCCTATGGTCAGGCCATGACCCCTTTTGCCGAGATTGGCTTCCTGATATTTAGTTCAGCCCTGGTCGGGAAACACCCCCTGTGCTGTGATTGGCTGCCTGCACTCTTCCCTGAGCTGTGTGAGATCGAAACTGAAACTGGCTGATGTTGGCTGCTGCCTGTGTCTATGTTCTCATTGTCTTTTACTTTCTCTGAGCTGTGTAATAAGGGCTGCCTGAGCGCCTCTCTGCTCCTCTCCCAGAGATAGCTCTGTGGGAAGGAACTGGGCAATTACTGAGTCTCTGGCTGTTAGATTCACTTTCCCCCCCATATAACACAGCCTTATATATACTGTACACCCTCTCCCACTTGCCTGATAACAGAGGGGGGAGCAGAGTGCATTTCTCGCACTTGTTTCATCAGTTCAGGTTGTATGCATAACTGTTCACAGCAATACAGGTGTTTTGGTTAAAAGGATTGGAGCCTGGGAGGGAGGTGACAGCTCTGCAGGCATGAGAACCATTGCAGGAGGTCTGCAGAGCTGTGACATCCTCTCCCTTCCACTGCTCGCACAGAATGATGACGACTACTCAGGAGGAAGCAGGGAGGGGGTGTGAGGGAAGACACGTCTGCTAGGAGGAGAGACCCACCCCTGGATTTGAAGCTGTAAGAGAGAGAAACCGCTCATGTCTGGGAAAGCCTGTACTGGGAAAACCCCTTTAAACCCTTACAGACAACTGACGTAACCATAAATTGATAGATGGGTACGGCGCTCACAAGAGCGCGGCATGGGACCAGCGGCATATTACCAATGGCATCATGCCGCATCACCCGTGGCCAGAGTGAGCTCCAGCCACAGGCGATTAACCCTTCGCTATCGTGATCTATCATGATCGCAATAGTGAATGTACAAACAGGAGAAGTGAGCTCAGCGCCATTGCTGTTCATCCAGCTGACAGCCCGGATGCTTTACTAAAGCATCCAGGCTGTCTGGTGACATCACCATGCTCGCAATGCATTGTGGGTACGGTGAGGGACAGTCGCCAGGGAGACCAATAAACAGCAGCAACATCAAACAAAACAGGAGAAAAAAAGTCACATAATTGTGATTTTTGTTCATCCTGCAGCACATAAAATGGAATAAAAAGTGATCAAAATCTCACAAACACCAAAGTGGTGCCAATTAAAACCAGGGCTAAGGAGTAGGTAAGCCAAAGCCCCGACTGACTCCTCAATTTCCCAAACCTCCGACTCAGACTCCCTCATACATGGCGCATGTTTAAGTGATAACTTTACAGTAGTAAAATGGTAACATCCGGCTTTTTATCACCTTATGATACAATAATCAAGCTATTTAGGTAGAACAGACACTGACAAGCAAAAGGGTAACAATGTTTTGATCTTTTGTACACTTGTGGGTAAGGTTGAAGATAAAGCTGTATTTGTATCCAAGTCCAGTATGCACCAACATTGAGAATGTGTAGAAGAGATCTGGGATCAGATTTTGGTCAAGACATGCTTGAATCTGATCCAGAGCCCAGAAGGATTCAGGAAGTATTGAAAACTAAAAAGTGGATTTACCAAATATTAACAAAATAATAAAAATTAACATTTTGATTTTTAGGATCAAAACAGTAACAACGCAGTTACACCACAAGAATCCGCAGAACTAAGCAGATGCTAAATACTTGCAAGTCAAATTTATGTATAAGATAGGTAAGATGATTGTATATAAAATTACAGTAGCCTCATGTACAAAGCTGTAGTGGATGGTGAGATGTGGAGCCTGAAAGTCACAAGTTCAAAGTATTGTTACCATTTTGCTTGTCAGTGTAAAATATATTTATTGGATATGACTTTAGAACACAAAAAAATTGTAAATACGCAAAACACTGCAGGAACATTTGTGGAGTCTCTGAATTTGTTCTGAGAAATAGCATTGCCTCCATCAGATCCTGCATACATGACCTCACATCTGATCTCCTTATTTCCAGGCTAGAGAACGGCCTCTCTACACTAACTTGGATTGGGGGCAAAGCGGTGAAACGGGGAAACATCTCTAACAATCTCAGGGTATAAAGGAATTGCTTCAGGCACAGTCAGTTTTGATGAATGGTTGAACTCATCTACTTCTTTGAAAGCAGGTAAAAAATTTTGCTGAAATCTGTTTGCCATGTGAGCGGAATCTTTTCCCCTGGGGCAGTGCTTTGCCTGCTCCATTTCATCAATTACACTCCTCACGTGATAAGGCGTAAGATAGCAGTAGCACTGGCCGGACTCAATTCCTCTAGCTCTTTGCACTGCATTGAACTAACTGGACTCCACAGTCCTGATTAAAATGTCAGTTCATCTTGCAAAAAAAACAAAAAAAAAAAAAAAAAAAACAACCCACACAGCTAAAGTTATGGCTATCAGAAGATAGCAATGCACAAATATTGTTGTACACAATAAAAACACTTTTTAAAAAAAACAAAAGTGTTTCCACATAAAAAAAAAACTATATAAATTGGGTATCCTAGTAATCGTCTCAACCCAGGAAATAAAACTAACTTGTCATGGATACTGCACGGTGAGCGCTGTTAAAATTAAAACCAATACTAGGACTGCAGTATTTTCTTAACCCTGCCATAAAAAAAACGGATTTAAAAAACAATCAAAAAGCCTTTTTCCCTAAAAGTGATATCAATAAAAACATCAAATTATCCTGCAAAAAACAAGCTGCTATACAGCTACGTAAACAGAAAAATAAAAAAGTTATGGCTCTCAGATTATGGCGATGCAAAAACGTGTTTTCCATTTTGAACAAAAGTGTTTTTATTGTGTAAAAGAAGTAAAACATAAATATACAAATTGGGTATACTGTAATCATATTGACCTAATGAGTAAAGCTAGCATGTCATTTATACCACATGGTGACCGCTATAAAAAACAAACATAAAAAACACTACTACTGTAGTATTGCTGTATTTTGTTCAAAATGCCTCACAAAAACCTTAATAAAAAGTGATCAAAGCATCATCTGAACCCCATAATGGTATCAATAAAAACGTCAACTTATCCCACAAAAAACAAGCCCATAATCAGCTCCATACACAGAAAAAAAAAATAGTTATGGCTGTCAGACTATTACGACATAAAAACGCAATTTTTTATAAACGCATTTCTATTGTGTAAACTTTGTAAAACACATAAAACTGTATAAAATTTATATCAATGCAATTGTACAGACCCCGATAGTACTGCTATTTATCCCGCACAGCGAACGCTGTAAAAATGAAGCCCAGAAAACAATGGCGTAACTGCGTTTTTTTTTCCTCCCATTTTTATGGCTGGCCCAACACTAAAAAAAATATGGAACACCTGAGCGCCAAAAATGCGCAATACACCCCTAGATGAGATCCATGAGTAGTGTTGAATCCAAAATGAGGAGACTTTTGGAAGGTTTCACCTGTTCTGCTACTTTGGGGGCTTTACAAATGCGACATGGCACCCATCTAAATCTGCGTTTTAAAAGCAAAATAGCACTCCCTTTCTTGCCATGCGCCCAAAAGGCTGTTTACACCCACATGTAGTGTATTGCCGAACTTGGAAGAAATTGCCTAACACAATTTGCGATGCTTTTTTTTTCCAGGATTCCTTGTAAAAATTAAACATTTTCAGTTAGAACTGCAGACTGTTGGAAAAAAATATTTTTTTTCATTTTGAGAGCCTAACGCTAAAACAATTTGTGAAACACTTGTGGGATCGATAAGACTCACTACACCCCTGGATATATTTCTTAAGGGGTGTAGTTTCCAATATGGGGTCTTTTTAGGGGAGTTTTATTACGTTTCAGCAACTTAGGGTGTCCGCAAACCTGAAATGCCGCCTAAATAAAATTGTAATGAAAATGAGACCCCAAGGTCCAGTAGGTGCTCTTTCTATTCTGAGGCTTGTGGTTAAGTCAAATAACACACTAGGGCCATATATGGGATCTCTCTAAAAATGGCATAATCTGGGGAATTGATGTTGAGTTTCATTTACCTGGTCTCACTTACTGTGTTCCATTGAATAATGGATAAAAATTTTAAATCTGAAAAAAAGTGAAATTTTGAAATTTCTCATCCACTTTGCTTTAATTTATGTGACATACCTAAAAGGGGTAACAAACTTCCAAAATGCCAAAATGCTTTTTAAAATATTTTAAGGGGTCTAGTTTCTTAGATTGGGTCATTTATGGAGTTATCTAACATACAGGCCCCTCAAAGCCACATCAGAACTGGTCTGGTCCCTAAAAAAATGCTAATTTTCTTGAAAATGTAAAAAATTACTACAAAATTTCTAAGCCCCCTATTGTCGTAAAAAAAAAAAAAAAATAGACATTGAAAAACTTATGCCAACCTACAGTAGATATATGGTAGATGCTAGTTATAAACTATTTTGGGTGGCATAACTGTCTTACACGTAGACATTTTTGAACTTTGAAAATGGCAAATTTTTCTAAATTTTCACAATATTTTTCGCAAATAAACGAGGATTGTATGGACCAAAATTTCTTAGAACATAAAGTACAATGTGTCACGAGAAAACAGTCTCCGAATCACATAAATAGCTAAAAGTGTCAAAAAGTAATTCTCACATAAAGTGACATTTCAGATGTTAAAAACGGGCTCTGTCAGGAAGGCCAAAACTGGCTTTGGTGGTAAAGGGTTAAAGGAAAGTGGAAGTAAAATTTCACTTTTTTTTGCAGATTTTCAATTGGAATCCATTATTTACTGGAGCAGAGTAGATGTTACCAAGAAAATGCAACACAACATCACATCCCCCAGATTCTGCAGTTTTTAGAGATATCCTATATGTGGTCCTAGTACCCTATTTGGCTCAACCACAAGCTTCTGAGTGGGAGGAACACCTACTGGATTTTGGGGTCTCATTTTCATTACAGGTTTGAAGGTGCTAAAACTTAACACACACACCTAAAAAGACCTCATTTGGGAAACTACACTGCTTAACCCCTTAACGACCTTGCGATTGTTTTTGTTGACACGTTCGATTTTTCCTCTTCGCCTTCCAAGAGCCATAACTTTATTTTTTTTTCCCACCTACATAGACATATGGGGGCTTTTATTTTGCAGCACAAGATGTACTTTCTAATGGTGTTATTCACTGTACTATAGAATATACTAGGAAACCGCAAAAAAATTCCAAGTGGGACAAATTGTGGAAAAAAACCTTACTTGAGCCATGTTTGCTGAAGGTCTGTCCCCACCCAAGGATCCATCTCAGGCGAGGGGCCATCTCCTCCAGTTTCGGGAGATCTGGCAAGTCCAGGTCTACAAAGCCTGAGTCCGCTTCGTTGTCACGTCAGGGTACAGGATTAATTTCATGTCCAAACCCCTAACGCATTTTTTCCTGTCCTCTCCGGCAACAGTGTTCCTTCAGACAATTCATGTCCTCCTTCTACAGAGGAGAGTCATGCCGGTCTCAGAGTCTGAGCAGTTCTTAGGTTTTTACTCTAACCTCTTTATGGTCCCCAAAAAAAAGACAGCTCAGTAAGGCTGGTGTTGGACCTCAAGGAGCGCAACTGGTATGTACGAGATCCCTGCTTCTGCACGGAGTCTCTCCGGTTGGTAGGGGCATTTTTGGAACAGAGCGACTTTCTTGCCACTATAGACTGTTATCCGCATGTCCTGATTGTTCGGGTCTACCACCCTGGATGCTTTGGCGCACTTTGGTTGGGTGGTCAACTTCGACAAGTCCTGTCTGACCCGGTCTCACAGAATTGAATTTTTGGGGATGATCCTTGATACTCAGGTGGCCAGAGTGTTGCTGCCACCAAGAAAGGTTCAGCACTTACAGGTGGGCGATTCTTTACTTCAGAAACGCACCCTATATACTCTTCGCACTTACAAGGGTGTTCTCGGCAGGATGGTGGCTACTTTCGAAGTGGTGTCCTTTGCGCAGTTTCATTCATTCCTAGAACTCAGGGACATTTTACTAGCGCTGTTGCATTGGTCAGCCCTCATTCAGGGTTGCCCGATTCGAATTCAGAGCACAAACACCACACAACTGGCCTATAAAATCATCAAGGAGGCACCAGGAGCTGGGGCAGCTATTCTGGAAGCCTCCAGGATCTCTCGTTGGGTGGAGCGTTCAATTCCAATCTTGCCAGAGATTTTCGTTCCAGGAGTGGAAAACTAGTTGGCTGGTCGTCTGTCGGGCATTGGCACTTCTACCAGAGATTTTTCACCTTTTCTGCCAGAGGTGGGGCACGCCAGATGTCGATCTGTTTGTGTCTTGCCTCAGTCATCAGCTGCCGAGTTATGTATCCAGGACCCAGGATCCCCTGGCTCTCGCAGCAGATACGCTGATTCTACTGTGGAGTAAGTTTACTCTGATTTACCTCTTCCCTCCCTGGCCCCTGCTTCTTCAAGTGCTCAAACGACTCAAGTCCGAGAGAGTGCCTTCCATTCTCGTTGCCCCAGATTCGCCCCGCAGGGCATGGTACACTGATCTCATGGCTCTATTGAAGGGTGCTCCTTGGCCTTTTCTTCTACGGCCAGACCTCACTTCCCAAGGTCCGCTATTCCACCCTACTTTATTGCAGCTGAGTTTGACAGCATTGCTGTTGAAACCACAATACTGAAGTCTCACGGCTTGACTGATTCAGTCATCTGGACCATGATTTGGGGATGTAAGCCGCAATCCTCCTAGATCTATTACTGCACCCGGAAGACCATTTTTCACCCCTTCATATGTTCCATTCTTAGTTTTCTTCCTTTTCTTCAGTCAAGCCTGAAGCTTGGGCTTGGCCTTTCTTCCTTGAAAGCGCGAATTCTGCCCTGTTGGTTCTGTTCCTGTGCAAGCTGGCTTCCTGCCCTCAGGTTAAAACCTTTTTGCAGAGGGTCGCTCGTTCCGTCCTACCAGTTCGTAGGCCTATCGAACTGTGGTATTTAAATCTGGTTTTGAAGGCCATGCAATCTTCTCCATTTAAGCATTACAGGAAGTGTCCCTGCGCTTGCTTTTTAATGGAAAGTGGCGTTCTTGGTGGCCATTACTTCCATCCCCCCGAGTATCTGAACCTTCAGCTCTGTCTTGTAAATCTCCTTTCCTGGTACTCCATAAGGACAAGGCCGTATCTCCCTAAGGTGGTTGCTGTGTTTCATATCAATGAGAACATAGTTTTGCCCTCCTTTTGTCCCTCCCCCACTCATCCACAAGGGCGGATCCAAACATTTGGTTCTGCCTAGTGTCAGCCTCCTAGGGCAAGGGTCTATACCCAAGGTGCTGTGTCCCCCAATGAATCAGACGAGAAAAGGATTTAAAATCTGAATCTCATTGAGTTAAAACAATATTTAAGCATGAATATCTTTTAACAGCCATGTATTTTTGTGCAAGACATTTTTATAACATTGGTACTTGTTTTTTAATTTTTATTTTTAGTTTAAACATAATTTAAAAGCAATGACTGATTTTCAATAGTTAATTTTCAGTAAATTTAAATTTATTTTTACTTTGGTCAGTTTAAGTTATTTCAGTGACCATTGTGGATTTTTCTTCTTTAACGAAAGGGTACCAACAATTTTGTCCACGTGTGCATATACATGCAACTTTTAGACCCAAGTTGGTCTCCTTCCAATCACATCTGGAGAAAGGGAATCTGGTGGCAAATATGCAGGCAGCTGCAGTGTATACGGAGCCAAGCGGTCTGGGGCTAAAGTTAACTTGGTGTAACCCATGCTCTGACGTCATGCTGATTAAGGCTATGTCTCCATGGCATAGCAATTTAGGATTTTAAAACCATTGAAAATAACACTGTTCAGGCAGCCCCACAGATGACAACAGAAAAAATGACCTGTAGTCTCCACAGGTCGTTTTTTCTCTGCTCATCTTTCAGCGCATTATACAACATGTTGTATAATACGCCAACGCTTTTAGTTTTTTTCGGCATCTTCCCATACAATTCAATTGTATGGACGACAGCAAAAAAAGAGAACCGACCGCGATTTTTGTGCAACACAGAACAAAAACGGCGGTTGTGCATCGTTTAAAAAATGGTCTACTTTCGTGTAGACCTAGCCTAAGACTTAACCACAGTCTCCATGCTTAAGTGCAAGTTGCTTCTAAGTCAGATGTCTGTAACTCGGGGACTGCCTGTATAGAAGCCTTATGGACTTAAATCATAAATTTAGATTTCTCGCCAATGTCATTGGGGGACACAGCACCTTGGGTATAGGTCCTTGCCCTAGGAGGCAGACCAAATGTGTTGGACCCGCCCCGGTGGCCTATATCCCTTCTGCTGACGCCAGGGTGATCAGTTTATTTTTTTCTGTTCTTTGCAGGTGGTGATTGAGCACCTGGCTCTCCCCTATTGGAAGGTCATTGAGCGCCTGGCTCTCACCTTGTTGAAGGGTGATAGAGCCTCTGGCTCTCACCTATCAAGGGGGTCGTCAGCGCATATTTTCACATATTTCACGTCCGTTTTTTAGCTGGCTGATCTTCCTTTTCGGCATTCTCCCAGTCCCACCTGCCTCCTCCATTGCCTCGTTTTCGTATTCCAGTAGCCTCACCTCCGGGTGCATGGTGCTGAAGGGGTGATGCTACGATGCCCAAAGACTTTGGATAAGCGAGTACCCCCACTTCCTCCGTTTGGGAGTAGTTGAAGGGTTGCAGTTTCTTTTTTTAGTATGGTGGGCCTTGGGAATTCCGTTTTTCCTGCGGCCTCCCAGTGGCGACTTTTTCCCCAGTCTCAGGGGGGCTTCCCAAGGGCAGGAGCACGCTTAGCCGTAGCTAGTCAGCAGGGCATGTTTGGCCTGCTGCGCTGGGTTTTGAGCATACATGCGGTACCATGGCATTGGCTGCTGGGGGCTAGGATGGGTCCTCCCAGGGGCTGCGGGTTCTCCTTACTCGCTTTGGCGGCGTTTCGGGGCCGTTCCGACTGTCCGACCCTGGAGCCGTGAGTTCTAATTTAGTCCCCTGCTTCTGGAGGCCTAAGCCACAACTTTTTCCGCGCTGGGGGCCACCCCAAAGGGGTCTGGGCTCCTGCCAGGATTGGGCAGGATCTCCAGCAGCCCGGGGCTGTGTTGGGGCTGAGCCTAATCGCCATTTACTGGCGTTCGGCATCCTGGCTGCTTGCTGCATCTCCTGGCTTCCACGGAGGACACAGCTCCTTGGGGTGGTAAGTTGGCCTTCTTTGCAGGCATGTCCCTTTCCAAAGAGGACGGTTAAAACCGCCAGCATCCAAAGCATACTTTGCCTGCGCCCGTTGCCACAAGAATTATTCGTGTGGCTAGCCCAGTGCCCTTTGCGTTGCTCCTCAGCCGGCCGCCGCGGGCCCGACCCCTCCTGTCAGGGGTTGGTGGCCCCAGGAATGGACCAGGTCTCTCTCACTAGCAGAAGGCGACCTGTCCAGACTGTCCCAGGTTATGGTTTTGGCCATAAGAGTGTATTCCATCTCTGCTAGCTGCCCAGCCTCGCATCTCCCGGGGTCCAGCGCAGCCTGTACGGACGGTTCACATAAGAGGGTTAGAGTTCGCTCTTCCTCGTTATCACCTGAGCTCTCTCCTGACACAGTGGTCGGAGATGGAGACTCCATGCCTGGATACAGCTTCTTCAAGTGGGGACTCCTCTGATTCTGACTCTGAGCCAGACAGAGATGATGGAACAGCAGCAGCAGTCCAAGCCCTTATTCAGGGTGAGAACTCCAGGCCTGGATACGGCCTCTTCTCGAGACTCCCCTGTCTCTGGCTTTGGGCCAGACAGGGTTGATGGTGTAGCAGCAGAGGTCCAAGCCCTTATCCGGGCTGTCAGAGACTCCCTTCATGTTAAGGATGAGGATGTCTCAGCCTCCGAGAAAGAGGTTTTCTTTAAACGTGGCAGCGTTTGGTGTTCCCTGCACACCTGGAGTTTGAAAACGGGTTGCCAGTGGAAACATCCCATCAGGCGTTTGTTTCTTATCAGGCGGCTTTATGCTTTGTCCTTTTTCTGAAGAATCAGTGTCAAAGGGGTCGGGAGTCCTATCAGTGGCGGTCTTGGCGGTTTTTGTAAGTCTGCCTTTGGGACGGCTGGGGAAGCCCTGCGATTGGCATTTGCTTCTTCGTGGGTCTGGTCAAGTAGCGGTAGCAAGGGCGGTCAGCTGAAGCTTCCACAGAGGAGTTGTTGATCTTGCTTCCCAGCTTTCAGGTACCTCAAAGTTTCTGAGAGACTTCGCTTGAGCCAACCCATTTAGTGGCTAGAGTGTCGGCCAATGCAGTGGCCATTCACCGCTCCCTGTGGGTTAAATCTTGGTCAGCAGATGTAGCCTCCAAGAAGTTATTAATTGCGCTTCCGTTCTCTGGCGGTAAGCTTTTTTTGGGAAGCGTTTGGACGAGTTTATTTCAGAGGCCTCAGAGGGTTGTAGCATTCTCCCCCCTCAGAGCCAGCTGGCGCTGCGCCATTCACTTAAGAAGCCCGCCCAGGTGCAGCTCTTTCGGAGCTTCTCTTACAGGCCAGCCGCGGGGAAAATTCTCTGCTCCACGGGAGCCAAGTGCCCCTCATCCAGACCAGCATCATCCTGCCGTTCTTGCAGACCGCCCAGGCGCCTCTACCTGCAAGTCGTACTTGGTTTGAGGGCTTGCCCCCACCCGATAACCTCGGGCAGGGGCCGTCTCATCCAGTTTCAGGAGATCTTGCAGGTTCAGGTTGACGTCGCCTGGGTCTGCAAGGTCGCCACTTCAGGATACAGGATTACTTCGTTCAGCTCTCCCTGTTTTTTTTTTTTTTATTCAAACCTTTTTTCACTCCCCATGCAGAACGGCTCAGTAAGGCCAGTGTTGGACCTCATGGAGCTCAACCGGTACGTGGAAGTTCCCAGTTTCTGCATGGAGTCGCTCCAGTCAGTGGTAGCCTCTCTGGAGCACAGCGATTTGTCTGTCGGCTATAGACTTCAGGGACGCTTATCTGCATGTCCCTATTTCCCAGGTCCATCAGCGGTTCCTGCATTTCGCAGTAGACTCACAGCACTTTCAGTTCAGAGCTCTGCCTCGCAACTGCACCAGGGGGCTTCACAAAGCTCCTGGCGCCCCTAATGTCGATCCTTCACATCAGGGGTGTGGCCATTATTCCCTATCTGGATGACCTTCTAGTGAAGGCTCCATCTCGATGCACCTGCCTGGACAGCATCAGGATCTCTTTAGACACCTTAGTGCGTTTCGCATGGATAGTCAATTTCGACAACCCTGCCTGACAAAGGATGGAGTTTCTGGGGAGGATTCTCGACACTCAGGTGGCCAGAGTGTTTCTTCCATCAGGGAAGGTTCAGCGGTTACATTCAGACGTTTCTCTACTTCTGAATTGCACCCCGTATACTCTTCGGCAGGTTGGTAGTTGCCTTCGAGGCGGTGTCATTGGCGCAGTTTCATTCTCGCCCTCTGCAGCGGGAAATCCCGTCTCGGTGGGACAGGTCTCCAATATCCCTGGTCACAACGGTTCGCCTGCCACCCCAGGTTCGAGCCGACCTGTGCTGGTGGCTAGCCTCCCCTGCATTACATCAAGGGAGGTCGTTTCTGTCCCCACAATGGCTGATCTTCACCTTAGACGCCAGGGAATCAGGGTGGGTCTTCGGCTCCCGGAGGACTCAGGATCTCAGGTCTCTCACGATCTAGTCGTCAGATCAATGTGCTGGAACTCCAAGCTATTTTCCTAGAACTCTTGCACTCATCCTAGCACACACTCATCCGGGGGCACCCAGTTTGACAATACCATGGCAGTGGCCTGTCTGAATCTTCAGGGTGGCACCAGAAGCCAGGGAGCTTTTTGGGAAGCTGTCAGGATTCTTCGCTTTGCAGAGCATCAGTACCGATGATTTTCATTCCAGGCCGATCATCTCAGTTGAGCAACTGTCGATTCTGGGGAGTGGGCTCTTCTACTAGCGGTTTTTCGCCTTCTCTGCCAGAGGTGAGGTATGCTAGACGTCGATCTGTTTGCTTCTCGCCTCAATCTTCATCTCCTGAGTTATGTGTCCAGGGATCCCCTGGCTCTAACGGTAAACGTGCTGGTCCTACCTTGGGGTCAGTTTGCTCTGATCTACCGCTTTCCATCCTGGCTTCTTTTTCCTTGGGTGCTCATGCGCCTCAAGTCCAAGAGGGTACCAGCCATTTTCGTCACCCCGGATTGGCCCCACAGGTCTTGGTATGTCGATCTTGTCACCCTACTGGCAGATGCTTCTTGGCCTCTTCCTTTACGCCCAGGTCTTCTCTCGCAGGGTCCTCTGCTCCACCCCACTGGACCACGGCTGCATTTTGACAGCGTGGCTATTGAGACCGCGATATTAAAATCTCAGGGTTTGTCGGATTCCGAAAAAGTTGTTTTGTGTTTCGTTCCTTCATTTCTCCCTAAAGTGGTTTCATCGTTTCAGATCAATGAGGACATAGGTCTGCCCTCTTTTCTAGCCCTCGTCCTCTCATCCTCGAGAGCGAGCGTTTTATTGTTTAGACGTGATCAGGGCCATTCGGATCTACCTCTGTGTTACGGAATCCTTTAGGTGCTCCAAGTCCCTCTGTCATTCCTGAGAATCCGTGCAGGGGCCAGGCAGTCTCTGAGGCCAGTATTGCCAGCTGGATCCAGTCTGCAATTTCGGGAACCAATCGGTCTAGGGGGGAACCCCGTCCATTTCGGGTCACTGCTCATTCCACATGAGCAGTTGGTGCCACCTCGGCAGTTTGCTATTAAGCTTCAGCTTTACAGGTTTGCAGAGCTGCCACCTGGACTTCGGTTCATAGTTTTACCAAGATCTACCAAATCCATGCGTGGGCCTTGGCTGACGCAAGTCTCGGCCATAAGGTGCTTCAGGCAGCGGTGTGATAATGCTCGTCACTGCTGGTGAATTTTTTAGTTGTTACCTCTATTTGTCTCCCACCCTCTGGGACTGCTCTGGGACATCCCAAGGTGCTGTGTCCCCCAATGACATTGGTGAGAAAATCAGATTTTTGTACTTACCGTAAAATCCTTTTCTCGTCCGATTCATTGGGGGACAAGTCCCTCCCTCCTTTTTTCTCCATGGAATCAGCGTTTTTTTCTTTGGTTTCTCCTCTCAGCCACGGCTTTTGTAACAACTGATCAGCCTGGCGTCAGCAGGAGGGATATAGGCAACTGGGACGGGTCCAACACATTTGGTCTGCCTAGTGTCCACCTCCTAGGGCAAGGGCCTATTCCCAAGGTGCTGTGTCCCCCAATGAATCGGACGAGAAAAGGATTTCACGGTAAGTACAAAAATCTGATTTTGTCTGAAAAAGGATCTTTTATAACTACCATGACTCTTAAGAACAGCGCCTAAGACTTTGCTTTTCAGTTTATCTCAAAAGAGACTAGCATGCAATATGAAGTATTGCTAAAATCTGCATGCACTGAAGAGAAGTTTTCTTAACAATAAACATAATATTCTCTGTCAATTATAAACACTTTCCAAATGTATATGCTGTTATAACTCATACTCATTGAGATCTGTAGAAGAAGCAAGACATATAATTAGGCCCATACCAGCTTTATTTACCATTCCAGCAATACAGTCTGCAATAAGCTATTTGGTAAAAAAAAACACATCGTTACTATAGATTTTGTATTCGTGAAGCTTCTGAATTGCTTTGCTAGAAATGGCAAATATGAGTTTGGAAATGTAAGATTTCATTATCTGTGACAGAACGTGTATTATAGTATACACTACGGAACCATTACACGTACATCATTATGAATACAGCTCCCCACAATGAATATTAAGATTGCTAACAAACATTAATGAAGCAGATGTTTGCCTATTTGTCTTGGAAAATGCAATTTATCATCTCTACATGCCTACACAACTAACAAACTACTTGAATACTGCAACATATCATTCACTGTGCACACTACACAGGTACTCTTCCTCAGAAGTAATGCATAGGAGATGACTTTTTGTGAGGGTACCATATTGCGACACTTGGATTACCCTTGGGCCTGTAATACAGACCTGTAGGCACTCTTTGTGCCACCGTACAAGTACATTGCCTTTGCTGTGTGCCTGAGGCTTGAAGTGTTATGAGGAAATTTTGCTGTCTGCTACAGTGGGATCTTTGACACCTCTTTAAACACTAAGAATATATTGGGGTGTCCAGAGCAAAAAAAAAAAAAAAATCACATCTATTATATCTTCTAACTATGTGCTTTGTGCAACCTGTCCACCTATTGTTCGCATTCCTTTTCAATCAAATTTTCAAATAAATTTCTGAGATTTCCCAAATCTACTGTGTAAATGTTTCCCCAAGTGAGTCCACAGCTTAATCTGTTAATGGCATGGACTCCAAAAATAAAATGAAATCACCAGATTCTGGACTGCACAGCATCATAAATCTTATCAAAGGGGTATTATACAAAGTCCAAAAACAACCTAACACACACACTGCTTTAAATAAGGCTGCATGCAGTGAATATTAAGAGCTCTAATTCATTGAAACAGATGGCTGCATACTTGTACTCGAAAATGCAATTAATCTTCTGTGCATTGCTAGATTTTTGAAAGTAGGAATAATCCAGGACAGGGGTTAATTAGCATATAACATTCCCAGTCACTTCCCAGAGATACTACGTATCGATGGATCACATAGTGAGGGTTAACTTTAAGCTTTAACACTTAAAATGCTTTCTTCCATAATCAAGGTTAGTCTCATTTGCAAAAATATGAATACAGAAACATATGTAAAAGATCACACAGTCTGTATGCCTGAGCTTTTACACACCTCACATTAACTTATGCATGCCATTATGCTGTTTTGTCTTCATTAACACCAATTCAGAAACCCCGCCGGGTAAATCTTTTAAAGGGGTTGTCCAACGATTAGTTACTAGACAGAGTAAGTGAACCCTTTGGAATAACCTTGATTTCTGTACTCATTACTAGTAAAATGTGGTCTGCATGTTATCCAGGTCACAATAACAACCACACTAACAGTTGTATTGTTTGTGTCTTCTAAGAAGCACATTTGAGCAAACATTCACAGTGTATGGAGAAAAATTAAACCCTTATTTTAATAACCTGTAAATCCATTCTAGCTGAAACGACCTTTAAGAAAAGTTTTCTGTAGTTGCAAATAAGCTTTACACATACTGAACAATAATGGTTGACGATTTATCACTTCAAATGTGTTTCAGTCCATCAATCTCTCGGAGACAATTTGCAGGTATAGCTCTCATCAGGACAAGAAACAGCATCCCAATAAGGTTAGGACTCTGAAAAAAGACTATTTTCATTATGTATCAAAGTGAATATAGAAGAGTGGATCCAGCAGTAACATGGAAAAGTTGAAGCTTATTTATTTATTTCCAAATGGTGCAGTAGGTACAAGCAAAGACAAGTTAAAACCAACACGTTTCGGGCATTATATTGTTACGATCACGGTAACTGTGATCAAGGGCTAACAATATAATGCCAGAAAAGCGTTGGTTTTAACTTGTCTTTGCTTGTACCTACTGCAACATTTGGAAATAAATAAGCAGCAACTTTTTCCACATTACTGCCTTCTCTTCGTCTTCTCAACGGAGAGCTGCTGCTGCACTGCTGAACTGCTTTGGATCAAAGGGTTAAAAGCTAAGTGCCTTTAAGGAGTTTTTCCGAGTGTGCAATTGTGTTTTTTTGGGTCTAAAGTGTGTGTTTTGCTTAAGTGTGGGACTAGTTTTTGGGGGACTTTAGATTTGGGGCTTTTGAAAGGGAAAGAATTATCCCATTTTTTTTCATTTTTTGTATCTGTATTTCTTTTTTTTTTTTTTTTAAAATCCCCATGAGTTCCATTTTTGGGACAATGCGGGTTCCGGCCCCAACCTGTCCCATGTTTTGCCATCCTTGAAAAACAGTTCGAGGGCCCATATGCTGTGCAAGATGTGTGCACTGCCATTAGAAGCCCCGGCCCCCGGGAAATCAAAATGAGCAAGAAAGCAAAAAGAGATCCTTTGCCAACTTGGAAGCGAGTTAACTGCTAAATGACCCAAATCATCACAGGTATAGATGTGGGGAGGATGGTAGAAGAGGTGCAGGAACATGAGGCAGAGCTGGGAAAACCGTTAGAAAGAAGGGTAGAGGGAGAGTGTTAGGGAGGCTACCCCTGAATGGCCCCACCTAAACCCAATTTTTGCAAGATTGGGGATGGGGGGAGATGTCGGTTCAAAAAATAGATTCCCCTGCAGCAAGACATACCCTGTCGCTCCAGTAAGAGGGGGAAATGGGACTGCAAGGTCATGAAAGACGGTTTTGATAGTTTTCGGGACTCCATTATAAGGGGCACAGTTTAAGGGCAATTGCCACAAAGCCCCCCCCGGGATCGTCAAACCCGTTTTGTTGTTTACCTGGGGCCCGGGTTTTAAAATTTTTTCGGTTTCAGGATGAAGATTTGGCTGGGTGGGGCTGGTGAGAATCCGCTGTCATGGCCAAAATTGGCCCCAATGAAAAAGTTAGAAGTAGTGGGAGTGCCCTTTAAAAATTGATTTCGGGGAATTAGGAAAAAGCTAAAGGGCAAGGACCCCCAAAGGGTAATATTTTCAGAAAAAATTCCCTTTTTCCCAGGGCCCAACCCCAAAGAAAAGCAGGGGGAGATTAGGGGGGTGAAATAAGTGGCTAAAAAATTTGGTTTTAGGAAAAGGGGGATTTGGGTTTTTGGAAAAAACGGGGCTGCTTCTGTCGGGGGCAAAAGACTCTTTTGCTAGGGTAGGCTGCACCTAAATGGGGAAGGTGCACCCGTTTTGGGGGACAAAAGGGCCCAAAGGAATTTGGGGAAAAATATTTAAATGGGGGGACTGGGGGGGGGGGGGGAAAACTACAAATTTTGCATGCAAGAGGGTAAAGATAGGGAGCTGGGAATTTAATAAATCGGGGGGTAAAGGTGAAAGGGGGAAAGGGGGTGTAGAAAAATTTTAAAAAAGAATGGGGAGAAAGGGAAATAAAAGCTAAAAAAATTTCTCTAAATTTCCCCATCCCTGACCAATCCCAGGGTCTTGCCCAAAAACAAAATAAAGGGGGGGGGGGGGGGGGGGAATTTAAAAAATTTATTAATTGCTGAAGAAAAACAGACATGGGTGGGGAAACGGAGACTTGGCTGGACAAGAGCTAAAAAATTTGGGGGGAAAAACTTCCCAGGGTTCCCGTCTTTTTAAAAGAAGTGACCCGTAAAAAAACTGGAAGGGGAGAGGTGTCTGTAATATCCTGTCTGAACCCAACATGGGGAAGATTTTGGTACAGGAAAAAAAAATAGGTGGAATCATTTTTGGGTAAATATACTTTGGGGGGAAATTTAAAAGAAATAAAATTCTAATAGGAGTCTGCTATGGGCCCTAAAATTAACAAAACCCCAAAGAAGATATGCTCCTCGGGCAAATAGATAAAGCTTTCTAATCAGTTTTAAGGTTGTTTTTATGGGGATTTTAAACCTACCCGAAATAAAGGGGGAATCTAAAAACCTGTAGCTCTCACAAAGGAAACATTTTTTTTGTCTTTTAATTAAAAGGTTAATCCCCCTTTTCCCCAAATGGGCGGGAAAACGCCCTAGGGGAAAAGGGACTTCTAGACTTAATTTTGACTAATAGACCGGACGGGAGTAACAAAGGTTCGGGTTTGAGAGCCCCTGGGGAATTTGTGATATAATAGAAAAAACCCATTAAAAACCCTTTAATAGAGCTTTTTGTCATGGAGCCACAAAAAAAATTAATTTTAGGAAGGCTAATTTTTATATTGCTTAGAGGGCCCCAAATGTTTTTGGGCGGGGACCCAAAGGGGTTTAAAAATAGCAGAACAAAAAAAAAATGGGGGATCTTTAAAAACATCTTAGGCGCCCACTGGGTGAGAGGTAAAATACCCCTATGGTTAAAAAAAAATTTGGGAAAAAGGAAAAAAACCCCCAAAGTGGATCAAAAGAGATGTAAAAATAAGCAAAAAAAAAACCAAAAAAAAAAAGCCCTTTTAGTTTCTAAAACAGGGGGGCCAGTGAAGAGGCACAAAAAAGCTTAAGGAAAAAAAATTAAAAAATGTAAAAAAAAAAAAGATTAAGGCAGAAAAACTGGAGGGCAGAAAGAAATTTGCCTTTGGGAAAATAAAAATAACCCCAAAAAATTTTTTAAATATATAAAAAAGTTTAAAAAATTAAAAAAAAAAAATGTTGGCCCTTTAAACCCCCTTACCGGGAGCAGTTTTTGGCCCCTTGACAGAGGGCCCATTTTTGAAATTGTCATGTTCACTTTTTGTTTTGGGAAAAACTTTTTGGGCAATTTAAACCTATCCCTGTGATTCAGAGATTGTTTTTTCGTGAAAAATTTTGCTTTTAAAATAGTAAAAAATTTTTGGGCCAAAAAAAGTTTTTTTTTATTTTTGAAAAATTAAAAAATCGTTAAAAAATTTTAAAAAATTTTCCAATTTTTTAAAATTCAAAAATTTCCGGGAGGGAAGGGCAGATAGTTATTCCAATTTAAAATAGTTTATAAAATGGCATTTTACCCTATGTCTCTGTAGTTTTGGGATAATTTTTTTTAAAAGTCTTTTTTTTTTTTTTTTGACATTAGGGGGTTAGAAATTTTTAAATAATTTTCAAAATTTTTAACAAAAATTTTCAATATAAATTTTTTTGAGAACCCGTCGTTCTTTAAGTGATTTTGATTGGCCTTATT
>JAODAL010017474.1:0-77629 GCA_025379985.1 Phyllomedusa bahiana
GGGCATGCAAAATTTATTAAATTGATTAAACCCTACATGGCAGATGTTTTGTCATTAGGACAACTGACCATTTAAACCCCTTTTTTTAGCTGATGACTGCCCCCGGTTTTGGGGAAAAAGAAACCTTTTTCGTTTTAATTTGGAAAACAAAAGTGCCAATGTCCCTTTTGGGATTGATAAAGAAACCGGAAAATTTTACTCTTTTGGATTGAAAAAAATTTTTTTTCCTATAATTTTAAAGGGCCCCTTTTCCCTATAAGTCCAGATAAAAATACCTTAGTTTTTCCCAAAAAAAATCAGTAGGAAACCCCTTTTATAAACTAGCACATATTGATATTTTGTGGGTTTAAATAAAAGCCCTTAATAAAGGCAACTAATGTATTAAAAGAGAAAAAAAGTTTTAGTTTTCAAGTTTTATGTGAAAAACACATTACCAAAAGAGATCCCCCCCTGCATGGTAATGCTCTTCATTAATTACCCTGAGCTCAGGTGCTTCATCCTTTATGACCGATCACAAATTTTATCAATATTTATTTTCAGCTCTTCCAGAAACCTCAGCATTTTCCAAAATCCAAATAATTTTTTCAACAACTTTTTTCAAAAAAAAATTTAAAGGGGGGTTCTCTTTCAATTTTTAAAAATCTCATCTTTTTTTAGTGGGTCCCCACCCAAACTGAAAAACAGAAAGTTCTGCAGGGGGGACGGGACAAAAAATCACTGTATTGTGGAGGGGGGGGAACCTGGCAGAAGTGGGTTTGATTCCCTTGCAAACCCCCCACCCGGGAAAAAAGACGAATCACACATTTTTTCCCCTTGGGGAAAAATGTTTTCTTTTTTAATTGCTAAGCTGACCCTGGGAAAAAAAAAATAAACCAAAGCCCATTCATTTTGGGACCCTTACAAAGGGTTTTTTCCACAATCTCTTTCATACCTCCTCCTCCAGGGTCTTTAGCCCTTTTGTGGGTCAGAAGGGGGGGTTTTTGATTTGTTTTTAATTAAAAATTAAACAATTGTGACCCAACCCCGGTGACCCAATCCCCCAGGCCTTTCCTCTCTCAAAAAACAAAAAAGGGGTCCTTTTTTTAAAAGTTAAAAAATTATGTAAATTTCTACATTGTAGCTCAGAGGGAAACATTTTTCTTTGCACCAAAAAGGGGTCCCTTGGGCAAAACCCTGCGTAACTTAACCTTTGTATTTTTTTTTCCCCTTTTTCAAACACATACCCATTGGGGATTTTTTTTTTTATTTGCCCTTTTTTAAGTAATATTAACAAATCCAAAGTTCAGGGGTTGGGAAAGACAGCACCCGGGTTTTTAACACTTTACAGCGGGCCCGAGAAGAACGTGATTCCCACATTTTTGACCAGGACTGAGGGGCTTCCCCAGCCCGGCCCAAAAACCCTTTGGGGAAAAGGGGTGTAAACAATTGGGTCCCCTAAAGGGGGCCCTAAAACAAAAAAGGGTTTAGAATTTTTAAAAAGATGAAAAGGGAAAATGTTTATTATTTTAATTTCAAACTTCCCCCGTCAATTTTACTTTTGTGGGAAAACCCCTTTTTTAAAAGGGGTTCCCTTTCAACATGAAAATTCCGCCCGGGGGCAATTCAACATTTAATGTCATAAAAGGGGACAATCCCAGCGGGGTCAGAAAAGAAGGACTGTTCTTATGGGGGGGCCCGGGTTTCTCGGGGGGGGGGGGGGGGGGGGGGGGGGGGGGTTTGGGCCCAACACATCCCGTGCATAAAAATTTTAAAGGGGCATTCAATAGGCCATAATAAGGCCCACGCCACACCACAGTTTTTAAAATTTGGTCAATCCTGTTTTTAGAAAACAACAGTATTTTTAAAGTTTTTTGAATGGTTTTGGGGGGCTTTTTGTCAGCATTTTTGGGGTTTTCCCGTCCCCTTAACCAATGGGAACAGCCCCAAACCTTTTTACCTAAAAACCAAGCGGAAGATTGTGGATGTTCCAAATTTTTTTTGGAATGGCAACGGGGTGTTAAAAACCCCCCATAGAAAACCGTTTAATTGGTTTAAAACCCCAGGGGTATTTTTTTTTTTACATCTACAAGGAAAGGTTTTACAGTCGGTTTTAAATCCAAACCCCAAAAAAACCCAAATGAAAACCCTTTCCTAATAATGGGCCTACGCATTTTAACAACCCCATTTATGGTAGGGGAAAAAGTAAGGGGGTTTTGGCTGTGGCTTCCCCGGTCATCAAAAAAACTGATTGTCTAGAAAAGAAAAATAGTTTTAAAAAATCAACTCGTTTTTCCACAGCAGCCTTTTTTTTTTAAAAAAGGGTTGTCCCTTCCCTGAAAAAATGCACAATTTACCCGATTTCCCCGAAACCCCAAAAAGGTAGGGGTACCCAGCTATTTTCTCTCTTTCACCAATGGAGGCAGTGGCAATGTCCCCAAGAAAACAGAGCCGTTTACCCAGATAACCTTTGCCAGGTTGCCATTGACCACAGAGGTTGCTTTCTCTTTTTTTTAATTTTCCTTTTTAAAATTTCCCCTTTTCCCCAAAAAACCGTTTGACCCAGAACTAAGGGGGTCCCCTCATTTTTGCTACCTGGGAGTTTTTCATCTCCTTAGATACCAAGCTGGGTAAAAAGCTAAAAACATTTTCTGGGAAAATAATGGTGGGCCCCACCCAAATTTTTTTGACACTTTTGGGGACAATTTGTCCATTTTCACATAGGGATTTACTCACTTTTGTTCCAAAATTTTTCACAATTTATGGCTTTTTTTTTTAGCTATTACAAGGGCCCCACCAAATTTATACTGTTTTACAAGCCCGTAACTGACTACTTTTACATTGGTTTTCAAAGTGCATATCCCTCAGTGGGGTTTTCCCCAAAAAAAAAAAAAAGAAAAAAAAAAAAACTAAAAAACAAAATTCACAAAAATGTGAGGGATTAAATCCCCTGTTTTTTAAAATACTGTATATCCAATAATTTTGGCGACAGCATGTGGGTTTGTTTGTTTATAAAATAAATTTTATATATATAATTATAATATATAAAAATATATATATATTAATATATAAACCCAAATGTGTTATATATGTTGGTGTGTATAATACATTTTCAAACCAAAAGTTTTTGAACACACCTTCTTTAATTTCCCAAAATTTTTCTGAATTTTTATGACTAAAAAATTGTAAAATTAAAAACTGAAGGCCTCAAAACTAAAAAATTAACAAAACGTGGAAATTTTATACTTTTTAAAAAAAAGTTTAAAAAATTGAAAATCCGGCCTTTTAAAATTTTTAAAGGGTTTTTCCCAAAAAAACCACCTTTTGCTTTGTTACTGCTTTGCACAAATCTTTCCATTTTTCTTGATGAAACCTCTAGAGGTTCCCTCACCTGAAAAAGGGTTTTTACTTCACAGGGGGCCCGTCCCGGGTTTTTTAATGGGGTTTCTTGCCTTTTTAAAAAGGGTTGGAAACCCTCAGTTGGGGTTTTTTCAAAGTCCCGGGGGATACAAACTGATAGTTTACTGAATGGACGTTAGAAATTTTTATTTTGGCAAGAAAAAAATAAGTATAAAAAACGGTGGGCCCTCATTACTTTTAAAAAATGAAGGTTTATTTAGTCCAAAGATTGGGGAAACTTTTTAAAGTGTCCCCCAAATGCAATGGCAAAAACCAACAAGCGCTACAAAGGGAAAAAGGCTCACGGGGAGGGGCGCCCCAAAAAAAGGGAAACCAAAAGTCACCTCTTGCTGCGGAGGGTAATTCATCCAAGCACCAAAAACCCCAGAAATCGAAAGGTTAACAGCAACTCAGATTTGAACCAGGTTTAATGCCACACGAGTTTTTAGCAAACAAAACTCTCCCACAACAACTTTTAAAGGGGACGTGTGCAGCAGCCTTCATGGGAAAAAGCGGGAAAAAACCACTGGGAAGGGCAGGGCCCCGAGCAGAAGAAAACTTTTTTTTTTCCCAAAAAAAACACAAGGAAGGACATAGACCAGTGGAAATATTGCTTTGGGCAAGGGGTCCAAATTTGAGATCTTTGGGGTTTAAAACCCCCGGGGTTTTTTGTGCGACCCAAGAAAAGGGGAAAACAATGGAAATCTACATGCCTGGTTTCCCCCCAAGAAGCAAGGGGGGGAGGGGTTTAAATTTTGGGGGGCCTGGTTCCCACCATAAGCATGGAGGAGGGGGTGTGAAAGGGTGGGGGGGCCTTTCCCCTGTGAACTGGAAGGGGGGAGGGTGAAAGGTTTTGGGGGTTCTTTTTCTGGTGAAAACGGGTTTGGGGATTTTAAATTTAAAATTTAAGGGAAAAACTGAACCACATGGTTTTCACAGCACTTTCAACGGCAAACTATTTCCAACCGGGTTTTTCGTTTAAAATTGGACCATCATTTTTTTTTCAACAAGGGCAATGACCCCAAAAACCCCCAACTGTGTGAGGTATTTTTACCCCAAAAGGAGATTTAAGGGGGGCTGCGCCAGATGACCTGGACTCCACCCGCACAATGTGAAACCAAACGAGGGTTTTTTTGGGGGAGCGGGCCGCAGGGGGAAGGGGAAAAGGGCCAAAAAATTTCTAAGCAAATTTTGGGAAACCCCCTTTTAAAACTGTTGGGAAAACCATTTTTAGGTTACTACCTTTGAAAGGGTCATAAGAAAGCCAAAGGTGTGCAAAGCAGTAAACAAAGCAAAAGGGGGCTACTTTTTGGGGGAAAAACCTAGAATTTTAAGACTTTTTTTCATTGTTTCACACCTTTATGTTTTTGAAAATAATTTTCCCCATGTTTTTAAAATTTATATTTTTTATGCCTTTGGGGGTGAATCTAAAATTTTTTATAGTCAGAAAATACAGAAAACTTTTGGGAAAGAGAAGGTGTGTCCAAACCTTTGGTCGTACTGTTTAAAAATAAAAAATATATAAATTTTATATATAAAAATTTTTATAAATAATATAAAATTTTATAAAATATATATAAATATGTTTTATAAATATACACACACATTTCATTACACTATTTTAAAAAAAAAAAAAAATATTCAAATTTTTCTCACCAACTGAAATTTAAAAACCCGAATTTAACCTTCCCCCTTTTTTAAAAGGGCAATTTTGGAAACCAAAATTAATTTTATATTTGGCCCAAAAAACCCCGAATAATGAAAAAGGGAAATTTTTTTAAAGGGATTTTTATTACTTTTTGCAAAGGCAAAAGTTTACCCAAAAACTAGGATTTCTCCCGCCTTTAAAAATTGGAAGGGCAGCCCATAAGAAATTTATTAATTGGGGGCTTCTGAAGGGTTTTTGGCAACATCTGGGGTTTAATTAAGACACAGCGTGGATGTATTTTAAAAGGAAAACCAAAAACACCCTGTTTTGTGGAAAAATCATGGGGAAAGGTTTTAAAAGAAAAACAGCAAATAAATAGAAGAGAATTGTGGAGTTGTAAAAAATCTGGATCCTTTGGGGGCAAATTTTCCGATACCTGAAGTGCCCCGTTCACTAAAAAAAATTTTTTTATGCAAGTACAAACAAGATGGGAATGTTCCCCCCATCATACCGCTATAAGGGGACGGGTTTTTTGTTTCCCCAAAAGATGACCGTGGGTTTTGGGCCGGAAAATGTCATATCAACCCCAAAAACAAAAGCAAAATAAACCCTTTTTGAAAAGGAAAAATTGCCGGGGGGGAAAACTTGTTTTAAAAATTGGGGTCATCATCCACATTAAACGAGAAAAGTATCCAAAAAAGGACTGAAAAAGCCTCCTGCCAGAAGAAGCAAAAACTCCAAAAAGAAACTATAAAAGCAGGGTTAATGTTTTTCAAATTTCACAGGGAAAAAAGACCTCCATTTTTGAGACGTCCTGTGGTTTTTGACAAAATTAAAAATCGAACTGTTTGGGGTTGTGGGAAAAATATCGAAAACCGTTTGAAACCCCCCCAAACAGTTTTAAAGGGAATTGCCTTTCCCCAAAAAACAATTTAATGTATTGAAACTTTTAACTTTGCAAAAGTAAAAAATACCATAAAAAATTCCTCTTTTCTTTTTTTTGGATTTTGGGAAATAAAAAATTTTTGGGTTTTAATTTTACCCCAAAACAGGGAAGGTTTTTTCTTTATTTCCCGTCAGATATTTAACAAAATGCAGATTTGTTCCATTATATAGTGGATGGAAAATTTGGTTTCAACTGTAGATAAATAAGGGAGGTTAATAGATTTTGAATAAAAGGGTTTGAAAATAAAAAGAACCCAAAAAATACTTCCCTTTGATAAAAAGATAGATAAAGATAGATTAAATAGGGTTTGATAGATTAATATTGTTACACTTTACAATCTTTCCCTCCGCCATTTTTGGTTCGGGGGAAGTCAACCCGGTCGCAGGTTTGCCCTTTATTTCGGAATCGTTATTGGCCCAAACCAACCCTAAGGGACTCCGAAAGCAGGGTTTTTGGTTTTTACTGGGTTCAAACCCCGTTTTATTTTGGGCAAGCAGGTTTTCAAACACAACCCTAAAACAAGACCTAGACCGTCGACCATTTAACTTTAAAAAATGAAATAGAAACCCCGTCTATCGTGGGGGCGGAACCCCAATTCCCGGACTAAAGCAAAACCCCGTACTTCCCTTTACAGTTACCGGGTTCCCCCCCAAGGGCCCCCGGGGGGGGGGGGGCCCCGACCTCTCCCACTCCTTTTGCCCGCACTGCCCCTAAACAGAAACCGCCCCCCCCCATCACCTTAATAGGAGGGCCCTTTTAAACCCCTTTTAAAGGGCCCGGGGTTTTTTTTTTGGTGACACGTTAGTTTTTTTCCCTCCCGCCTTTCCCCAACCATAACTTTTTTTTTTTTCCACCTACATAACACATGAGGGGTTTTATTTTGCGGGACAAGATATACTTTTTATTGGTGTTATTCACTATACTATGGAATACACTGGGAAACCGCAAAAAAAAATTCCAAGTGGGACAAATTGTGAAATTTTTTTTATTTTCGCTATGTTTGCGGGGGTTTTGCTTTTACGGCGTTCAATCTTCGGTAAATATAATGTGTTATCTGTATTCTACAGGTTGATATGCATCCGGCAATACCAAACATGTAGGGTTTCCGTTATGTTTTTGGTACCGTACAAAAATTCCAAACATTTTCTATTTGTGAAATTTGCGCCACGGCGCCATTTTGTGCGACCAATAACTTTTTTGTACTAACACCTACGGACGCCAGTGAGGGGGCATTTTTTGCGGGCTGAAGTGTACTTTTTATCGCTAGCAGTTTGGAATGCATGCGACTTTTTTGATAATTTTTTTTCTAGTTTTTTGAGTGACTTATAATGACCAAAAAACGCAATTTTGGCGTTTGGAATTTTTTTTCTTCTACGGTGTTCAGCGTACGGGATAAATGATGTTATAATTTTTTATAGATCGGACTTTTTCGGACGCGGCGATACCAAATATGTGTAACTTTTTTATTATTTTAATGACTTTATTTGTAAAATGGGGAAAGGGGGGTGATTTGAACTTTTAATACTTTTTTTTTTTTTTTGTATATGGGTATATATTGTGCCATTGACTCCTCCAGCTGTGAATCACCCGACTCTCTGCTCTTTCCAAGCTCCAGCCCTAGCTCCTGGGTCGGCTCCAGCTCTCCTGATGGACGTGACGCTCTCAGCCAACACTTCAGCAAAACAGAGCTGGCTCTGTGCGGAGGCTCAGTGTCTGCCAGCTGTGCCAGCCGGAATTACAGGGCCATAAAAAAACAAACAGGTCCCTCAGCCTGAAGAACATTCTTCCCAGTATACAGCCCTGAACCGGCTGCTCTGAGCAGATGGTGGTGGTGACGATGAGGAAAATGGATGCCGTCCTGTCATACAATCAGCATGATAAACATGGTGACACCAAAATTACCAAAAAGACCCTCCCTCCAAACCATATTCTATAGAGAAACAAGTGTTAGCTCCAGTGCTGCGCCACTATAAAATTACTCTATATACATAGAGCTAACACTAAGTAACATTGCAAATACTTTCTCATACAGTACTGAAAGCGCTGTCCCCGATTGATATAGCTTTAGCATATCACAAGGATATACCGTAACATTAGGATCTGTGGGGAGGTCCGACCTCTGTGACAAATCTGGAGAAGAGGTCCCTTTAGCAGGTTTTCTGCACAGAGATGCTATTATGCACCTGCTCTACAGGGACTTGTGAAAGAGCTCCATAAATCGAGTACATACAATCTGAAATTAGGTCTTACTTAAAGGGAACCTGTCAGGTGGTTTATGTTGCCCTACGTAAGAAAAGAATGTAATAGAGGGAGAGAAGCTGAGCTCTGTGATTATGGGGGGGTTATATGATAGAGGGGGGGGAGAAGCTGACTTTGTGATATATAGGGTTATATGATAAGGAGAGGAGCTGAGCTTTTGTATATATAGGGTTATATGATAGAGGAGAGAACTGAATCGGGTATATAGGGTTAAGATAGGGAGAGGAGCTGAGCTCTGTATAAAAAGGGTTTATATGAAAAAGAAGGGGAAAGCTGAGCTCGTTATATTAGGGTTATATGAAGGGGAGAGAACTGACTCTGTTATATATGGGGTTATATGATAAAGAAAGAAACTGAGCTCTGTTATAATAGGGTTATATGATAGGAGAAAGCTAAACCTTTTATATATAGGGTTATATGATAGGGAAGGAGCTAGCTCGTGATATATGGTTATATGAAAGAAGAGAGACTGAGCTCTGTTATATAATGGTTATAGATAGAGGAGAGATGCTGGGTTTTTTCTGAAAATAGGGTTATATATAGAGTTAGAAAGCGAACTCTGTAAAATATAGGGTTTATATATAGAGGAGAAAGCTGAGCTCGTAAAATTTAGGGTTATAGAAGAGGAGAGAACGAGCTCTGTAATATAGGGGGGTTATATAATAGAGGGAAGCGGGCTCTGTGATTTGGGGTTATATATAGAGGAGAGGAGCTGAGCTCTGATAAAGGTTTAATAAAAGAGGGAAAAGGGGACTGAGCTCGTGATATATGGGGGTTATATGATAGAGGGAAGAAGCTGAGCTCTGGATAATAGGGTTATATGATAGAGGGAGAGAAGCTGAGCTCTGGGGATTATAGGGTTATATGATAGAGGAGAAAAAACTGAGCTCTGTGATATAAGGTTTATTGATAAGGAGAGAAACGAGCTTTGCGCTAAAGGCATCACATGGCCTGCGCGGGAAGACAGAGAGCAGCGAGGGCCCCTGAGCCGGTGGCGGGGGCCTACAGGCCCACCTTGCAACACATCTGCATAGCTGGGTCACATAGACCCAGCAACACAGCGATCACAGTCGCCACCTGCACATTACAGGCAGAGGCTGAAGCAAAGCGAGCAGTGTACACTGATATTGTCTGCTTAGCCCACTGAAGGCAGCATCGCAATGTAATGACGTCATCGTGCCGCTGTCTGTACTAAGCCCTAAATGTAGGCTTGGGGCATAGAAGACGCCAGAACTGGTGTCCCAGAGCAGGCAGCGGATTCAGACTGGTGTTCTGCTGCGGAGCAGGAGAGAGCTGAGGTGGGTATTGTTATTATTTTTTAATGGGGGGCGGAAAACCTGCCTACCTACTTGGGAAAGTCCTTACCTTCCTATCTACTTGAAAAGGCTCTATCTGCCTACCATAAGGGGCCATAACTACCTGTCTACCTATCATAAGGGGCCCTATCAACCCGCCTACCTACTGGAAGGGGCCCTATCTACCAGCCTACCTACTGGAAGGGGCCCTATCTACCTGTCCCCACCAAAAAGGGGGCCCCCATTCCCGCTACCTATCAAAAGGGGGGCCCTATCTGTGCCTACCTACCTTAAGGGGACCTTATCATATCCCTATCACATAAGGGGGCCCTATCTATTACCTCTAGAGTGGCCCCCTACTATTTGCCTATTTGGTAGAGGAGTTCATTATTTACCTATCTACTAGGGGGGCCCTATCTACAGTGGGGGCACTAACGAAGGGGCTTTTTCCCCACAAAAAGGAATACCCTACCTATTTATCTGACTAATTTTTAAGTTCTAACGTACCTGAAAAAAGCTTTTCCCCTATTCCTTCTAATTTGGGGGGGCTGTCTCTTTTATGAGTGTGTTCCACCCTACGGGGGCACAAGGGGGCCCCCAATTTCCCCTTTGGGGGTAATTTCTCTGTTTGGAGTCTAAATTTTGTGGGGTAAATTCTGCGGGGGACATTGGGGGGGGACAATCGTCATGATTGTCTGGACTGGTTGAAGAAAGTAAAGAAAGACTGGCTCTCATTAGATAAGACGTCACCTGTGAGTCCCTAAATGTAACTGCATTGTAATCACTTATATGGTCAGAGCCCGGGACACTGGTATCTACCACATATGGGCACGGGGTGGTGAATGTATCTTTCTGTAATGGGGTTTTTTATAATAACAGTACAGTGGGTTTTATTCAGTCTCTTTTTGGGGGTGATATGTGGTCATGATGTGGCAGTATTATTTGGTCTTTGTATATTGTTGTTATTGGTATTTTTGGTCCTGGTATATTGATTTGGTCAGTAAAAATATGATAGTATTTGCCACTATATGATAGTGATGTGTTTTTTTTTATTTGATCTATGTATATTGTTGCTATTGATAATATTGGTCTTGCTATACTTTTTTGGTCATAAAAATTATGGTGGTTTTATCCTTAATGGTGACACAACTGATAATGTGGGCCCTTTCTTTTCTGACCCGCAAAAAATGATCAGTCAATTAAGCTGTTCGTAAAAACTCCAAAAAAAACAAACCCATAAAACAAAAAGGGACAATTGCATTTTTTTCCCATTTCCCCCCCTAAATTGTTTTTTAGGGGGGTGGGGGGGCAAAAGGGAACAAAAACTTTTTTTCTTTGGCCCCATTTGAAATGATTTTCTTTTATTGACAAAACATTTTAAAAAAAATAATTTTCTCAAAAATACACCCAGACATCCGTTACTTGTTGAAAAGTAGTGGTCCACAGACAGTACCAGGGAGCAGGGGAGCCCCAAGCTGAAATTTTGCACTCGAGCCCGTGAGTCTTTAACTACTCCTCTGCATATATACCTACCTCCTGGGAGTCCCTATATAACTACCAACATATATACTATATACATATGTACATACTGGGATCCCTATATAACTATCAATCTACTGGGCGGCCCTATATAACTACCAATTTTCTGAAACCCAATATACCTCGAAACCTACGGGGACTACTGTATTATGCCCGCATAATGGGGGACCCAAAATACTACCAACCTACTAGGGGATCCCCCTCACCTACCCCCTATAGGGACCTATTAAATACAACCTACATAAACCCACCTCTGGGATAACCTTATACATACCTAAAACCCCAAGCAACCTATTTACCAACCTATGGGGGCCTTATTTTTACCTTTTTGCTACGAAAAATGGGTATTATCTACCTACACGGAGGGCCCCTTTTACCCACTTACCCACTGGGGACCAATATTACCTACTTAAAATGCGACTATATACCTACCTATCATATAGGGAAAAGGGCTTATGCTTTTCCAAATAAAGGGGGAAACCCTTTTACCTACCTTTTTACTGTGGGAGACTCTAAAAACTACCTACAGCGGGCCATATAGTCCCCTTTAATTTTTTGGGGGGGCCCAACTGTATACTATCTACCAAGGGTACCTATATGCCTACCTACTAATGGGGCTTAAATACCTACCTATTAAGGGGCTATATATCTACCTATTAAGGAGACCTATATATCTACCTAATGGAGGGGGTCTATATACCTTCCTACCTAGTGGGGGTCTACATACGAATGAAGGGTGACTCCCTGTCCCCCAAAGCAGGTACCTGAGTTTTCTATTATAAGAAAGTGGATATCTGTGGGGATGGGGCATCATCTTGCTTTCCTATATACACCCTCATAGATGGGGGTTAAACCCCAACCCCCCCCAAGTAGGAGTATTGGGTGCGGAAAAGTAAGGATTCTAAAATGTTTGGGTGGTAAATTCTGCAAAGAAGAGTCGTAGCCAAGAGAATCATCTGGGGCGGGGTGGGATGGGAATAAAAAAAAAGAGAACTACCCTTAGGGGACTTGATCTGTGATCACTTTAGAAATCCCCTTTAATATTGTGATAGCCTGCAGACCTTGTAAAACGGGTGCAGTATTACCATTATAGGTCACGAGGCGGTAATATAGTCTGTACCCTGTATCCTAGATTTACACTAAGGTACGAGGTGGTAATATACAGTCTGCAGACCTGTGTACATTGATATTTCCAACTTATGGTTCTGTATGGTGGTAAAATACTGTTGCAGAGCCGTTGTAAAATTTGGGTATCTCCCACTATCTTTTTACGTTTGGAAACAATGTCGTCGCAGAGGCCTGCGTACTCACATGTGGGGTTGTTTTGGTCGGTCTGCAGTATTTTTGGGGTTTTGGGTATTGAGGTTTTTCTTTAGTAAAAATCAACATTGGTGTTTTGCCCATGTATGGGGAATTTTTCGGTATGTGAGCCTTTTTTGAAAAAGTTAATTTGTCAAGGTGATTGTCATTGCAGAGTTACGCTGAGGTGTGGACAGAGTATGGGGAAAAAACATGAAAAAATTAGTGGGGAAACATACTTTTGTTGCGCCATGTGTTCGTAAAAAATTCTGTGTAAACCCAGCTGTACTGAGCAAAACATAAACATGGGGCCGGGATTTTTTTAGGACCTTTCCCAATTCCCCCTGAGGGAAAAGGGATTAAAAAAAAAGATGAAAACCCGCAAGAGTGTGGAAATTTGGATTTTGGTGTTCCCATCAGTGTATGTAACCCTTATGCTTTAAAAAACAGAATGGGAAAGTTAACATAAAACATTTTGGTAGACCAAGAAAGACACCAAAATATCAGAAAACTCACAGCAATATGTCCTATGCCCTCCCCTGTGTTTGGCTGCCTCCCTCTGTCTTACCCCCCCTCTGAGCTGTTATTATTATTTATTATTATTTTTATTAAGTTTTTTAACGCCATTGAACCCGGGCGCTGTACATTCGAGGGGGTTACTACATAACATAATCAACGAAAAATGAAAAAATGACAATTGGCACGCAGGGGGAGAGAGAACCACCCGGGGGCTTAAATCTAAAGGAGGGGGAAAGGACAGGGGTGAGGGGCAGACATGTTTGTGGAGGAAGAGTGACAACAGGTTAGTGGGTTATACGCAAGCCTAAAGAAATGGGTTTTTTGGTTTCTTTTGAAAGGGGGGGAAAGTGGGGGAGCTGATGTGTTGGGGGAGTGAGTTCCAAATGGGGTGAAGCACGGGAAGTCTTGGGGACGGTTTGTGGGAGCGATGAGGGGAGAGCAGGGAGAAGGGCCTGAGAGGACGGGATTGCGGAGGGGAGTATTTGGAAAATAGGCAGGATGTATGGAGGGGGAGGGCGTGGAGAGCCTTTTAGGTCATGGTTTGTAGTTGAAATGAATTTTGCTGGGGAATGGAAAGCCATGGGAAGGGGTTGGCAGAAGGGAGAGAGAGGAGACGAGGAGAGAGGTGGATAAGAGGGGAACAGAGTTAAGGATGGGTTGGGGGGAGGGGGGGGTGTTTGTGGGAGGCCACAGAGAAGGATGTTGGGGGTAGTCTAGGGGGGAGATGACAAGGGGGGGACCAGCATTTTTGTGTGTCATATTGAGGAAAAGAGTGGGTGCGAGAGAGGTTTTTCAGGTGGAGGCGGCAGGGGAGGGGAGGGTTTGGATGTGTGGTTTAAAAATAAGCGGAGTCTAGGATTACTCCAAGGGAGCAGACTTGCGGGGCCGGTGAGAAGGGAGAGATTGACGGATAGAAGGGTCAGAGGCGGGGTGAGTTGGACGGTGAAAGATGTGAGCCTGTTTTTTCTACATTTAGTTTTAGGGGGCGTGATGAGAAGAAGGGGGAAATGGAGGAAGACATCAGGGGCCGGGGGGAGTAAGAAGTGACATTTGGGCCGGGGGGTTTTGAGTTGGGTATGTCAGCATACAGGTGGTAAGAAAAACCCGTGTGGGTAGAGCTGACCGAGGCCAAGAGGTAGATAGAGAAGATAAAGGACCCAGGACGACCCCGGGGGACACCAACAAAAGAGGCCGGGGGGAGGGGGGTGGAGTGGAATGAGAGCGTGAAAGTCCTTTATGAGGGACGAGGGAAACCCGGGGAGCCCAAATCCGTGATGCGAGGGAGGAAGGGGTTTGTAGCAGGAGGGAAGGTCACATGTAAAGGAGGGACAGTTAAGAGGGGGAGCACAGAGTAGGGCGTGAGGGTTTAGCAGTTACTGGTCATTGTTTACTTTGGTTGGGGGTTTTGGGTAGAGTGATGGGGGGCGGAAAAAGGGTTGTTGGGTCAAGAAGAGATTGGGGGAGGTGGGGGGCAGCGAAAATAGGTTGCTGCTCGAGCGTTTGGAAGCAAAAGGGAGATGAGATGGGGCGATAGTTGGACAAGAGGAGGGGTAAGGTTGTTTTTTTAAGGATTTGGGGTGATAGAGCATGTTTAAAGGCGGGAAAGGGGGATGCCCGAGGTTAGTGATAGGTTGAAGGGTGGGGGAGGGGTGGGTGATAGGAGCACGAGGTCAGGGATAGGTGTTGAGGGCGTGAAACAAGACTACAGGTAGTTAGGTTAGATTTGGACGTAAAAAGGGAAAACTTTCAGAGTGACTGTGGGGGGCAAGTTTAAAGGGGGAAGGCAGTTTGCAAGAGTAGAGGAGGGTGGTGGGGGCTGCGGGGTGAAGCTTTCTCTGATGTGGTCGATCTTCTGAAGGAAGTGAGTGGCAAAGTTGTCTGCTGAAAAGAGGGATGGGGGAGGAGGGGGGCTGGTGGACGGAAGAGAGTTAAAGGGTTTTTTGAATAATTGTCTGGGGTTGTGGGACAGGGAGGATATGAGAGGGGTGGAAATAGTCCTGTTTGGCTGAGGTGAGTGCAGATTTAAATATATGCAGTGATTGTTTGTATAAGGCAAAGTCATCAGTGGAGTGAGTTTTCTTCCAGCGGCGTTCTGCAGCTCTGGACGCTCGCCTCCGTTGTTTAGTGGAGTCTGTGTGCCAGGGTTGTCTGTTGATTTTGCGGGTGCTGTTGAGGGTGAGAGGAGCGACTGAGTCAAGGGTGGTGATGATTGTGTGGTTGTAGAAAGTGGTGGCTGCGTCTGGGTCATTAAATGAGGAGATAGTGGAAAGAGGTGCAAGAGAGTCAGAGAGAGAGAGACGGATGAGACTGTTGAGCTGTTGAAATTGAAAGTGAAACAAACTGCCTGAGATGGCTGCTGGCTGTATAATAAAGGCTGTCTCAGCTCCTCTATGCTGATAGTTCTATGAAAAAGATCTGGGCAATTACTGAGTCTCCAGCTGCTAGATTCACTCTCTCCTTATATACACAGCCTTATACACTGCTCACCCCCCCCCCATATAACACTGCCTTATTCACTGCTCACCCCCCCCCATATAACACAGCCTTATACAGTCTGTTCTACCTTCTGCCTCATAAAAGAGGGGGAGGGTGGGCAGCGTGCCTTTCTCACATTTGTTGTATGAATAATTGTTTACACCAGTGCAGGTGTTCTGCTTACAAGGAGCTTGTGCAGCCTGGAGCTGACAGCTCTGCAGCCATGAGAATCATGCAGAAGGCTGCAGAGCTGTGACATCCTCTCCCTTCCACTGCTAACACAGAATTATGTCACAACTCTTCAGTGAGGGGAGACACGCCTACTGAAAGGAGAGACTCGCCCCTGGATTTGAAGCTGTAACAGATAAAAACAGCTCAACTCTGCGAAAGTGTGTAATGATAAAACCCCTTTAAGGACCAGAAGAGATGGCAATCATTACCTCTGCAGTCAGTGCATAAGGAGACAGTGAAAATGTGGACGGTTCTCTTATTCCAGCAATAGAAAATAGTTTTTCTGATGATGATGATGTTATTTTGCAGGCATCTTGCTACAGTGCGAGGAGTGTTTACGTGTTTTTTTTGTCAAGAAAGGCATATCATCTCAATGACATAGCTAGCAAGCAGTTTTGATCGCAATCCGTTTGAAATTTGTGGGGGAATTTAAAACCCTTTCCCAACATTTGGTGTTCATGTATGTCAAGATGTTGGGAAATGTGTGTAAGAGATGAGCCCACTCCATGCACAGTTAGTTACAGCTGGCACCTGAATACAGGGGCCCAGATCAGAGATAACTTAGACCCTAAACTGTGTAAGTACTTAGATAGTGTAGACAGTGCAACTGCAGCATTAGGGCAGTTTTACTGGAAACAAAAGCCTCCAAAGCCTGCCTTTGCACTTCTACTTCCTGCCAAAAGCTAGGTGTATTAGGAGAGTGGTAATTCTACACTATTCTACAATATTTTAGTGTAGCATACAAGTGATAGTGCCCCTTAGTGCTCAAGTATTCTAGGGAGACTAAGGCTATGTTCACACGGCGTCTTGCGGCGCGTACCTTTGCGCACTGAAAGATGCCGTGTGTTTAGAAGAGCCCACTGATCAGCGCGTTCTTCTAAAGTGCGGGGGGCGTCCCCATTCACTTTTATTATACCCGCCGCATATATGTAGACATGTCACTTCTTTCTGCCGGTGTTCAATACACGGCGGGGAAGACGGCAAGTAATCCTAGCTCTCTCTGAGACCTAGGATTACCGTAATTACAGGACGTATTTCGAGGTGCATTGCAGTGCAATTACGCTCCGAAATACGTCCTATAAGACGCCGTGTGAACATAGCCTAAAAGTGATGTAAATTAAATAATTAGGCTTCCAGACATATAAAAAAAGTTAAAGAAAGAACAAAACAAATTCAAACATAAGAATATTTATCCCGCATGTTAAACTCCATTCAAAGGAAAGAATTCTTCACACCAAAATTGCATTTTTTGGTCACATTGCCAACTCAAAATATTGGAATAAAACGTTATCAAAAAGTCATACTGTATGTATTCATAGATGGAAGAATAAAAATGTACTGGTCTAAGGGCCCGTTTACACGGCAATGGACAAATACCGGTCGGTTTATCTGACCAGTATTTGTCCGGTTTGTGTGCCGTCCCCACGGCCGCGGGGGGGACGGCTTTTCTGTGCTATGAGCGGAGAAAAGCCCTCCCACTTCCCATTCACATGCACATATTCCGTCCGAAAACCGGATGGAAGAATGTGCATGCACAATGTTTTTTGGGCGGCCAGAAAAACCCGTTCAATGGGGACTGCTGTACGGGTTTTCCATAGAAGCCCGTTGTGTTCGTTTGCGGCCGGCTTTTCAGACGGTCTGCAAATCCGCAAACCATCTGAAAAACCGTCCGCAAACCCGTGCCGTGGGGACATGCCCGTAGACATTAGTGATTGAAACCTCATTTTTTTTAAGTATTTGTTTAAAAGTAGTAAAACATATTAAAAAAAACTATTTAAATTTGGCAGTGTGTGAATAGTAGTGACCACAGGATCAAGCTGACCTATCATTTATTCCACTTGTCAAACTCTATAAAAGCAAAACACAAAATGATGCCGCAATTTGTTTCTTTTTCCATCCCCCAATAATTTTTTATGGGGAGGGAGGTTCCAAATATATTATATAATGCAATAAAATAGTAATATTAAAATATACAACTTGTCCTGCAAAAAATAAGCCCTCGTACATATTATGTTGATAGCTTTGGCTCCTGGAAGGCAGGGATGAATAATACCACCACATCGCCAACAGTAGTTACGACTGGAAGGGGTAAAAGAAATATTGTTTTGTGTCATATGTCTGATTTGTGTATTTGCAATAGATTAAGAGTTGGGTAACATCCTCTAAGTGTGGGGAGAGCAGAATTTTTGTTATGGGTTGTAAGATTTCTCAGAACGGAGAAGGAATGTCATGAAAAATAGACACGGGGGTGTGAGGACAACTCTCATTTCCAGAACAGGTCAAGGTTGGGCAACTTAGACCGGCTTTGTTCAGACACAGAAAAAAATATTCTGTCCGGTGAAATTTTCTTTCCCTGCCACAAACTCTCTCAGCTCTTTTGAGGTTTTCGCTTCCTTGTCAAAACACTACAAATGGAAGCTTAATCTGCCCTTGGCAGAAACCTGTGTTTTCCTTGCCGTGTTACACGGGCTCTGCCTAATTCAAAACATATGAAATGCTGAAAACTGAGACGAATCATGTTAATTAACCCTTCTGCAGCCACAGATTCCTGCCATGCTTGGAGTGAATGAATATGAACTATTTTTTTTTTTAGTCAGACAATCTATGAAGTCCTTAGTGGTGTTAAAGGGAACCTGTCACATAGGTTGTGCCCCCCTTGCTGAGGGCAGCACAAGCTAGTGTCAGACCTTCTGTTCCCAGCGCTGTGTCCCTTATTCTGTAAGATGCAGCAGTTTTAGAGCATTTACCCCTCAAATCTTATTCATGAGTTCGTGTTAGCTCCGCCCACCAAAGGCTAGCTCCGCCCACTGACAGTTATTCACATTTCTACCAATTCAAAGTAATAGGTTTGTCAGTTGAGGTGGGCGGGACTAGCCTCCGATTGACCAGATTTGAAAAAAACTGACACTCTGAAGAACTCTTCGAATGACTCTTCTGGCTGAAAACTGCAGATTTGAGCATTAAATACACGAAAACTACAGCATCTTACAGAATTAGGGACACAGCGCTGGAAACAGCAGGTCTGACACTACCTTGTTCTGTCCTTAGCAAGGGGGGCAAAAACTATGTAACAGGTTCTCTTTAAGTTTGAGGCCTAACTCAGGTGTGATTGGCCTCTTCCTTTCCAAGTTAGACACACAGGGATCCAAAAAGCTGAGACATGAGGACCTTTATATTGGACAGCATTGACTTAAGCTTCCTTGGCCCCAGCATAAGGCCAAGTTATATCATCAGGACCTATCAAAAAGATCTAATAATTTTGTGAAGCAGCCCATAAAAAATAGAAGAAACCTGGTGGAAAGGGATTGTCTTCAAAGTCACATCCAAATGGTTTCTGCTTCTGCTGGATCTTTAGCCCAATGTATTAGGGTCTCAGGGATATTTTACCATATTGGTTGGCACTATGCAAATGGTTTAAGAGTGGGCCCACATCCTGAACATCGATAACTGTATTCCAGTGTCTACACAAGCAATTAAAGGAGTTGTCCAATTCTTTTAAAAATTAAATATTAAGCTTCAGGTGGCAAATAAAAAAAAGAGCCTATACTCACCATCCTCCAGTCCTCGGTTCCAGCGCTGGGTCTCTCCGGTCTTCTGTTTACAGTCTTCTACTTCGAGAATGTCACCATTCAGAGCTGTTCACTTCTGAACGGTGATGTGAGTGGGACATGAGTGATGCAGAAAGTCAGCGACCGCAATAGTGACTTTCCCAGTACTAGAAAACTGTAAACAGAAGACCAGAGAGGCCCACAATACAACTGAGGACCAGAGGAAGGCGAGTATAGGCTTTTTTGGGGGGCTACCTGCAGCTTATTATTTTTTTTTTAAAGGAACCAGACAACCCTTTAGGACCATAACAAAAATATTAAGAGGTGCAAAAATAAACATTAATGAGAAGTTTATAGTTATATAGTTGATAAAAAGGCATATGTCCATCAAGTTCAACCAAGAGCAGAACAGGTTGTGGACCAAGGGGTGACATATAGGTCATTTTAAAACTTTGTTTCCAACAATTGAGCGAGAAATATGGAACCTATAAGGCATGAAACAATCTGACCTAAAAGAAATGATCCCAAGTGATGATCAAAGTTCTACGTAAGAATTGTATATGGCTCCATAAGTAATAATATTATATAATAGTAAGTGGTTATCTAAGCCTTTATTGAAGCCCTCACCTGTTCCAGCTTCTGGTCACAGTTCTTATGGTAAAGACGGTTTTTCTCCTCTGGAGACTGAAACTTTTTTTCTCCAGATGGAGGGAGCGCCCCTTTTGTCTTTTGAGGAGATTTTACATTAAATAGCTCTACAACATTCTTTTTGTAGGGGCCATTTACACATTTTTAAAAATTATTCATGTCTCCCCTTAGACATCTTCTCTAAACACTACATAAGTTTAATTATTTTACCCTCTCTTCATAACTAAGATGGTCCATTCTGTTTATTAGTTTGGTAGCTCGTCTTTGCACTTTCTCTAACTCCAGTACATCCTTTCTATAAACTAGTGCCCAGAACTGAACTTCATATTCCAGCTAGGGTTGCAGCAATGCTTTATATAGTGGTAATATTACATTCCTGTCATGTCAGTCCATGCATGTTTTAATACACAACAATATCCTGCCGGCCTTAGAGGCAGATGATTGACATTGTGCTGTTCTGTAAACTATGATCAATAAGTCACCCAGATCCTTCTCTGTAAGTAATTCTCCCAGTTTTTTCACACTCTAGGACATAGGGTGCCTGCAGATTACACTGTAAGTACCCAGATGCAGAACTTTACATTTATCCACATTGCCAAGTAAATGCCCAAATACTTAATGTATCCAAGTCTAGCTGCAATTTATGTACATCTTCCACAGACTGCACTATACAATGTACCGTAGAAAGTCTAATTGTTTTAAGTACCCCCCCCAAAAAAAAAAAAAACTCTGGCCAATAGTTAAGGGTTCTGAACAATAGTCCTCTATTAACTCAGAATTATCTAATAGGGTATATGGAAATGGGTTTTCTAAATGAGACAACCCCTTTAAGGCTGTCCTTGTACTTGCTGGTGACTCCTCTTTGCGTGTATGGGTGAGTTATTCCTGCTATGACACCATGATGCAGATCAATAAGAATCAGTACTCTAAGAAGAGGTTCTTCTAGCAACATTGGACTCATCAGGTGGATTTTCTCAGAGGGAATCAATAGAGCAGCAGGGGGCAGCATAGTATGTCAGCAAGACAAGATTTTTTTTCTCCGGGTTCTAATGAAATGAATTGTTTTATTTTGTGACATGTGATCTAACCAAGAAATGTAATATTTGATCTTGGGAATACCTCTTTAATGAAAGGTTAGTTTTCACTTTCCAACCTCAGGCCTCAATCAAAAACAATACTCAAAATAGTCTGCAAGATACTTCCTTCAGTGAATACTAGATAGATGATCGGGTTCTTGCTAGGTTGTAAATCTTAAGCTGTAGTGAGAATAAAGCTATGGATATAGGTTGACCGTGACAATAAGCTTAGTTCACCTTGTCCTCTACTGGAACCCACAGTGACCACTTTGGGGAAGCTGGTAGCAAGGGCTTAATTGCTCTGAGGTGCCACCAAAGTATTACACCATGCCCATTAAAAACTATAGAATGTCCATGTACTGAATGCACTTATGTCGTATAGAGAAGTGTTTGTTAAAGGGGATTGTCCAATAAAAAAAAAATCCAACAGAAGATGCCTCCCAACGGTGGACACGTTCCAATGCAAAGGAAAACGGCTTTCAAACAGGAAATGCTGCATAGAAGGACGGCTGCATACAGCACAGGAAAAACACATATTAGCACTGAAAACATCACATAAAGATGAATGAAGACTCATTTGACAATTCAAAGGGAATTGCCAGGTACTTTCTACTCAAGTTAGTGAAAACAAAGAAGCACCAAACCTATTAATAAAGCACAACCTGAGCACAACTGTAAGTACTACCTGGGGTACAGATATCACGGGTTAAGAACGTTGGGCGATATCTATGAATCCGCCTTTGCCGTATATTGCTTGTTCTATAGATGTATGAACAGGCGTATGGCCAAATTTGGTGCAAAGTGAGCCTGAACGCTTATGCTCAGGACTTACCACACCGCTCTTCATTGCGCCAAACAAGAACATTTAACCTCCCTCATCTCAACCTTACACAACTACCCAAAACAACTGCTTGACACTTTCCACTCCGTCCTAAGGCCCCAGTCACTGACCTCTGTGCTGAAGACCTTGCCACTTACTTCAAAGACAAAATGGATAGTAGCCGGCAAACCATTGTATCTCAGTCCCCATTTAACACCCATTCTGACCCTTCCCACACTTCCTCTTGTCTGCTCTCAGCTCTTGACCCAATGACAGAAGAAGAAGTGTCCAGGCTTCTCCTGTCTCCTCGCCCCACCACCTGCTCTAGTGATCCCATTCCTTCTCACCTCATTCAGTCCATTTCTCCAGCTGTCCTCTCTCACCTAACTGCAATCTTCAACCTCTCTCTCTCCACTAACATCGTTCCATCCTCCTTTAAACAGGCTACTATAACCCCTTTACTGAAAAATCACACTCTGGACCCATCCTGCTCTGCTAATTACCGACCAGTCTCTAACCTTCCCTTCATCTACAAACTCCTGAAACGCTTGGTCTACTCTCGCCTAATCCGCTATCTCTCTGCTAACTCTCTTCTTGATCCTCAACAATCAGGTTCCTGCAATTTACACTCCACAGAAACTGCTCTAGTAAAAGTATCTAATGCTCTCCTCACAGCTAAATCTAATGGCAACTACTCGTTGTTGGTTCTTCTGGATTTCTCTGAAGCGTTTGACACTTTTGATCACCAACTTCTCCTCAGCATGCTCGGCACCATTGGCCTCCAGGACACCGCTCTTGTTTGGTTCTCACCCTACCTCTCTGTTTCTGACATCATGTCCTCTCTCTATCTCAAACTAAACCTCACTAAAACTGAACTTCTCATTCCACCATCTACTAAGTTTTTGTCTTTTTGTCTCTCTAAATTGCAAAGTGCTACAGAATATGTTTTCCCTATATAAATACATCTGATTATTATTATTAGTGGGAGATATCATATTACTTTTTTTCCTCTATCATATAACCCTAAATATCACAGAGCTCAGCTTCTCTCTCTCTATCATATAACTCTATATATCACAGAGCTCAGCTTCTCTCCTCTATCATATAACCCTATATATCACAGAGCTCAGCTTCTCTCCTCTATCATATAACCCTATATATCACAGATCTCAGCTTCTCTCCTCTATCATATAACCCTATGTATCACAGAGCTCAGCTTCTCTCCCTCTATCATATAACCCTATATATCACAGAGCTCAGCTTCTCTCCTCTATCATATAACCCTATATATCACAGAGCTCAGCTTCTCTCCCTCTATCCTATAACCCTATATATCACAGAGCTCAGCTTCTCTCCTCTATCATATAACCCTATATATCACAGATCTCAGCTTCTCTCCTCTATCATATAACCCTATATATCACAGAGCTCAGCTTCTCTCCTCTATCATATAACCCTATATATCACAGCTCCTCTCCTCTATCATATAACCCTATATATCAGAGCTTAGCTGCTCTCCTCTATCATATACCTCTATATAATCAAAAACCTTGTGCACTCCTCGTTATCCTCAAAGGAGACAAAGAGGGAAAGTGGGGAAGACAAAAAGGCGCACTCCAATCGTGTAGTATATTAAATTCAATTCAGCCTTAGATGTTATATAAATTTTAGGCTCACCTGAGGGAGTTGTACTAATATGCTACAACTCATCAAAAGAGCAAGATCTGATGATTAGCTGCTACTGGATCCAAGGACCACTCACATTCCGCACAAGAGGATGATGAGGAAAAATATATACAATATTTACAAGGCCATAATGAATTATAGACCTTGTATAGGATCTGTTAGCGCTCAGATCTGAAAACTGTTCTTCAATTTTTAGAACACTTCATTAAAATATGCTTTATTTATCAAAGCTATATTTAATTAAAACACATAAAACATATAAAAAATTACAAATATCTGCCTCACTTCAACGCGTTTCACACGACTCTATCGTGCTTCATCAGGAATAAACTGCCTAATAGCACTTTCTTATTATATAGCCATCTTCATTTAGGTCATTTCCTTTACATAACCATTTTAACAAACATTATATACCACATCGTTTATAAAATAACATTAATTATACAATAAGGTATATACAAACTTTACTCACTATGGGCCGAGATACAGCATTGCACCTCCCATACTTTCGCGGGTTCCGTACCGAATGTTGTCACTACGTGAAATCACTTCCGCCCTTACTCCTCTAGTATGACATTGGAGGCAGTGCGCATGCTCTATGCCCACAGATTTCGATATCATACAGATTTCCCAAAACAATCCCCAAAAAGGCAATTTTTACCACAACTATCTTTTATACTCATCAGTTTATGATCTCCTGCACTTCATTTAGACCGAACGGACTCAAAGTGTTTAATTTAAAAATCCAAAAGGTCTCCTTATTAATCAATACTTGTAATCTATTAGGGTTTTTTTCGTGGACAAAATCAATGGGTTGAACTTTAATTTGATATTTACCATCTTTATGTGTTTCCTCAATGTGCCTGGGGAGACTATATGGTCTACTTTTTTTCCTGATATTAAAACGATGGTTATTCATTCTTTGAGATAGTTTTGTGGTGGTTCTGCCTATATATTGCTTTCCGCAATCACAAGTTATTAAATAAATTACGAAGCAGGAATTGTACGATAGTTTGTGTCTAATTTTAAAAATTTCATTAGTAGTGGTAGATTTAAAAGTATCACCTACCTCCAAAATATTACAACACTTACATAAAGAAAATTTACATGGAAACACTCCTTTTTCCTCACTCTCTATATTCTCCTGTTGTTCAAAGTCCTCCAACTGTTTTTGACGTGATGGTGCCAAACTATTTTGTGGCTGCTCTGCGATAAATCATTCTTGGACGATCTGTTAAATGGGGTTTCAAAATAGGATCAGACATCAAGACATTCCAGTGTTTTGACAAAATTAATTGAATCTCTTTAAATTGGGAAGAGAAAGTAGTAACAAAATGGGTGTTACTATCATATATCTGTACTACATCTCTTTTTTTGGGAGCAATACATTCTTTTTGAGTCATGCTTGATGCTCTTTTATTTGCATCCTGGATTAAATTCACTGGGTTAACTTTTTTGAGTGAATTTATCCATCAAGATTTTTGCTTGATCCTCATATATTTCATTAGAGGTGCAATTTTTTCGCACCCTTCGGACCTGACCAAACGGTACGTTCCGGATCCACTTACCAAAATGATTGCTCTTAAAATGTATGTAATTGTTGGAATCAACTAATTTAAAGTATGTTTTGGATAATATTTTACCCTTTTCAATATATAGATTCAGGTCCAAAAATTGTATTTCATTATTATTGGTATTCATACTAAAAGAAATACCCCACGTATTGGAATTCAAATAATCCAGAAAACCTTTTGCATCTTCAGTCGATCCCTGCCAGATGAAAATCAAGTCGTCAATGAATCGTTTAAAATATACAATATTAGATCTAAACGCATTCAGATCTGAATATATGTATAGCTCCTCAAAGGATCCCATAAACAGGTTGGCCAGCGATGGGGCAACTCGAGTCACCATCGCTGTGCCAACCCGCTGATGGTAACACTTGTCATCATAAGTGAAAAAAAATTTTTTTAAAATAATTTCTAGACCCTCTAATAAAAATTCCTTTTTTAGGGGTGCAATGTTATCATCTGCTTTTAAGTAGGTTTCAGCTGCTTTTATTCCCAGAGAGTGTTCTATATTTGAATAAAGGGATGTTATATCCATTGTAACAAATTGATATGTCTCACTCCACTGGGTTCCTACAATTTCGCTTATCACCTGATCTGAACCCTTCAGATGACTTTTTAAACCACTCACATACGATTGTAAGTAAACATCCAGGTATTTGGAGAGATTTGATAAAGGGGAATTTATACCCGATATTATGGGTCTCCCTGGGGGGTTTTCCAAACTTTTATGCACTTTGGGTAAGTGGTAAAAGAATGGGATGTTTGATTTTTTTATATAAAGGGCGTTTTTTTTCTTTTTGGTTTATCGCCCCTACCTCTAGAGAACGATTCAAAAAATTCAAATACATCTCTTTTGATGCTATATACAATTCATCTTCTACCACTTTATAATAAAATGAGTCATTTAGGATTCTTAAAGCTTCCCCTGTATAGTCACCCCTATCCTGTACTACAATCGACCCCCCCTTATCTGCACTTCGTATGATTATATCTTTATTATTCTTCAAAGTTTTCACAGCCTTCCTTTGAGCAGGGATATATTTTAAACGATTCATTGACGACTTGATTTTCATCTGGCAGGGATCGACTGAAGATGCAAAAGGTTTTCTGGATTATTTGAATTCCAATACGTGGGGTATTTCTTTTAGTATGAATACCGATAATAATGAAATACAATTTTTGGACCTGAATCTATATATTGAAAAGGGTAAAATATTATCCAAAACATACTTTAAATTAGTTGATTCCAACAATTACATACATTTTAAGAGCAATCATTTTGGTAAGTGGATCCGGAACGTACCGTTTGGTCAGGTCCGAAGGGTGCGAAAAAATTGCACCTCTAATGAAATATATGAGGATCAAGCAAAAATCTTGATGGATAAATTCACTCAAAAAGGTTACCCAGTGAATTTAATCCAGGATGCAAATAAAAGAGCATCAAGCATGACTCAAAAAGAATGTATTGCTCCCAAAAAAAGAGATGTAGTACAGATATATGATAGTAACACCCATTTTGTTACTACTTTCTCTTCCCAATTTAAAGAGATTCAATTAATTTTGTCAAAACACTGGAATGTCTTGATGTCTGATCCTATTTTGAAACCCCATTTAACAGACCGTCCAAGAATGATTTATCGCAGAGCAGCCACTTTGAAAAATAGTTTGGCACCATCACATCAAAAACAGTTGGAGGACTTTGAACAACAGGAGAAAATAGAGAGTGAGGAAAAAGGAGTGTTTCCATGTAAATTTTCTTTATGTAAGTGTTGTAATATGTTGGAGGAAGGTGATACTTTTAAATCTACCACTACTAATGAAATTTTTAAAATTAGACACAAACTATCGTACAATTCCTGCTTCGTAATTTATTTAATAACTTGTGATTGCGGAAAGCAATATATAGGCAGAACCACTACGAAACTTTCGCAAAGAATGAATAACCATCGTTTTAATATCAGGAAAAAAAGTAGACTATATAGTCTCCCCAGACACATTGAGGAAACACATAAAGATGGTAAATATCAAATTAAAGTTCAACCCATTGATTTTGTCCACGAAAAACCCCTAAAAGATTACAAGTATTGACTAATAAGGAGACCTTTTGGATTTTTAAATTAAACACTTTGAGTCCGTTCGGTCTAAATGAAGTGCAGGAGATCATAAACTGATGAGTATAAAAGATAGTTGTGGTAAAAATTGCCTTTTTGGGGATTGTTCTGGGAAATCTGTATGATATCGGAATCTGTGGGCATAGAGCATGCGCACTGCCTCCAATGTCATACTAGAGGAGTAAGGGCGGAAGTGATCTTACGTAGTGACAACATCCGGTACGGAACCCGCGAAAGTACGGGAGGTGCAATGCTGTATCTCGGCCCATAGTGAGTAAAGTTTGTATATACCTTATTGTATAATTAATGTTATTTTATAAACGATGTGGTATATAATGTTTGTTAAAATGGTTATGTAAAGGAAATGACCTAAATGAAGATGGCTATATAATAAGAAAGTGCTATTAGGCAGTTTATTCCTGATGAAGCACGATAGAGTCGTGTGAAACGCGTTGAAGTGAGGCAGATATTTGTAATTTTTTATATGTTTTATGTGTTTTAATTAAATATAGCTTTGATAAATAAAGCATATTTTAATGAAGTGTTCTAAAAATTGAAGAACAGTTTTCAGATCTAAGCGCTAACAGATCCTATACAAGGTCTATAATTCATTATGGCCTTGTAAATATTGTATATATACCTCTATATATCACAGAGCTCAGTTCCTCTCCTCTATCATATAACCCTATATATCACAGAGCTCAGCTTCTCTCCTTCTATCATATAACCCTATATATCACGGAGCTCAGCTTCTCTCCCCTATCATATAACCCTATTTATCACAGAGCTCAGCTCCTCTCCTATATTGTATAACCCTATATATCACAGAGCTCAGCTTCTCTCCTCTATCATATAACCCTATATATCACAGAGCTCAGCTTCTCTCCTCTATCATATAACCCTATTTATCACAGAGCTCAGCTCCTCTCCTCCATCAAATAACCCTATATATCACAGAGCTCAGCTTCTCCCCTCCATCAAATAACCCTATATTTTAGGCCCCGGAGTTGATTTCTAAGCCCTTGTCAATTGACTTGAGGCATTAACAACCGTCTTAACAACTGTTAGCGACTTCACAATGAAGTAAGTTATATGTCCCCTAGTATAGATAATAGGGTCCCTCAGTAAGTTAGTTGGTCACCAGTAGGTGGATATATAGTTTATATGTCCCCCAGTAGTTAGGGATATAATTCCCCCAGTGGGTATATAGCATAGTTGCCAACTTTTGAAATTGTAAAAGCAGGAGATTGTAGAGGGCGGCGCGCGGGAACAATTTGCATGGACACGCCCATCTTGTTTGTGTGCCACGCCCTTCAAAAGCCACACCCACTCCACCTAACTGTATAACGGCTTTGGAAGAAAGCCAGGTAGATGCCCTTATAGCCAGGTAGTAGACCCCCATAACCAGGTAGTGCCCCGTACAGGCAGGTAGATGCCCCCTCTGTAGCCAGGTAGATGCCCCCTCTGTAGCCAGGTAGAGCCCCCTCTGTAGCCAGGTAGAGCCCGCTCTGTAGCCAGGTAGAGCCAAATTTGTAGCCAGGTAGATGCCCCGCTTTATTAGCCAGGTAGATGCCCCCTTTGTTGCCAGGTAGTGCCCCCATTGTAGCCAGGTAGTGCCCCTCTGTTGCCAGGTAGTGCCCCCTCTGTTGCCAGGTAGTGCCCCCCTCTGTTGCCAGGTAGTGCCCCCTCTGTTGCCAGGTAGATGCCCCCATTGTTAGCCAGGTAGATGCCCCCTTTGTTAGCCAGGTATTGCCCCCCCCCATTGTAGCCAGGTAGTGCCCCCTCTGTTGCCAGGTAGACCCCCCATTGTAGCCAGGTAGTGCCCCCTCTGTTGCAAGGTAGACCCCCCATTGTAGCCAGGTAGTGCCCCCATTATAGCCAGATAGTGCCCCCTCTGTTGCCAGGTAGTGCCCCCCTCTGTTGCCAGGTAGTGCCCCCCCATTGTAGCCGGGTAGTGCCCCCTCTGTTGCCAGGTAGATGCCCCCATTGTTAGCCAGGTAGATGCCCCCTTTGTTAGCCAGGTAGACCCCCCCCCATTGTAGCCAGGTAGTGCCCCCTCTGTTGCCAGGTAGACCCCCCCATTGTAGCCAGATAGTGCCCCCTCTGTTGCCAGGTAGACACCCCATAGTAGCCAGCTAGTGCCGCCTCTGTTGCCAGGTAGACCCTCCCATTGTAGCCAGGTAGTGCCCCCTCTGTTGGCAGGTAGACCCCCCATTGTTGCCTGTGAGGTGCCCATATGTTGGCAGGTAGCCCCCCCCATTGTAGCCAGTTAGTGCCCCCTCTGTTGCCAGGTAGACCCCCCATTGTAGCCAGGTAGTGCCCCCTCTGTTGCCAGGTAGACCCCCCATTGTAGCCAGGTAGTGCCCCCTTTGTTGCCAGGTAGACCCCCCCCCCCCATTGTAGCCAGGTAGAGCCCCCCTATAACTAATAAAAATAAAATAATAAAAGCCACTTACCTCACCAGGCTCCTGCAGCTCCGGACATCTCCCGGCCGACTGAGGAGTCTCAGCGTCGCAGGGGAGTGAGTGCAGCCGTGCGTCACACCCCCTGCGACGCTGATCTGTATGTACAGCGCACACCGGCGCTGTACATACATGGGGAGAAGGGAGGAGGGAACGATCCCTCCTGCCTCTTCCCTGTACTGTGGCCACACAAGTCAGTGAAACTCGCAGGGCGGGTGAGCGGCCGCTGCGGCCGCTTCACCCGCCTGTAGGAATGGCCCGGCGGCACCAGAGTAGCGCACTAGCGCTACTCTTGCGCCGCGGTCCCCCCGCTGCTTGCTGGCGGCGGGGGGAATGCCAACTCTGCCGGGAGGGTGGGGGGGCCCCCCATTAGCGGGACCCCCCCGCCAAAAGCGGGAGAGTTGGCATGTATGGTATATAGGCAGGTTATAGGTCCCCCGGTAGGTATATAGGCAGGTTATAGGTCACCCAGCAGGTATATAGGCCGGTTATAGGTCCTCCGGTAGGTATATAGGCAGGTTATAGGTCACCCAGCAGGTATATAGGCAGGATATAGGTCACCCAGCAAGTATATAGGCAGGTTATAGGCCCCACAGCAGTTAGAGAGGTCTAATTGGCTAATTAAAAATAAAAAAAAACTAACAGTACTCACCTTTCCCCTGCACCCTGAAGCTGACATAAACCACCTGACAGGTTCCCTTTAAATAAATATCTGTAAACCAATATGAACTGTCTAGTGCCTATTATACATTCACTTGCAAATCCAATAAACTGAGTCAAAAGGTAAGTGGGTTCTTACTGTTACGTATCAAATAATAAAAAAATAATACCTTGTTTTTCATGGACAGATAATAGGTTTTAATTATTCATGCGGCTGCCGGAATCCTAATGTTATTTTACTAAAACAAATTCAATATCTGGAGTGTGTTTTGAAGAGTGAAATATTCAACCAAGAGGGACTGAAAGAGGGAATAATAAAATCTAAAAATGCATAACATTAGGATTTTGCATGTACATATACTTAACCTCAGCCAAATAAGACATATGAAATTCATTTCCTATAAGGGCTGTTTCTATTGCCATTTACGTACTGTTTCCTGATAAGTCATTAAAATTAATTTCAAATGTTCTTGTACTAGTAATCTACATGCTTAGAATTAGTGTAGGATGAGCATTAGTTTCATATAGGACATAACATAAAAGCTTTTCGGTTTAAAAGAGAAAGTATAGCTTCTACAGATTTCGCCATAAGATGGCAGTGTACCTATCATCATTAAATTTTTTGCATTAATCAGTAGAAAAGTGAACATCCTCTTTAACCCTTTAACCCCTCCAAAGAAAGAAAATATGACTTAATTTTTCTCCTCTTCGCCTTCCAAAAGCCATAACATTTTTATTTTTCCACCTACATAGACATAAGAGGGCTTTTATTTTGCGGGACAAGATGTACTTTCTAACTGTGTCATTTATCCTACCACAGAGTATACTGGGAAACCGCAAAAAAATTCTAAGTGGGGTAAAATGTGAAAGAAAATTTACTTGTGCCATGTTTGCAGGAATTTTTTTTTGCGGCGTTCAATCTTCGGTAACAATGATGTGTTATCTGTATTCTACAGGTTGATACGCATCCGCCAACACCAAACCTGTACAGTTTCCGTTATGTTTTGGTGGCGTAAAAAAATGTAAAACATTTTTTATATTTGAAATTTGCGCTGCTGCGCCATTTTGTGCGACCAATAACTGTTTTGTACTAACACCTACGGACGGCAGTGAGGAGCATTATTTGCAGGCTGAAGTGTACTTTTTATTGTTAGCAGTTTGGAATACATGCGACTTTTGTGATCATTTTTATTTCAATTTTTATAGGGCATGAAATGACCAAAAATGCAATTTTGGCATTTGGAATTTTTTTTCTTCTACAGTGTTCAGCGTACGGGATAAGTGATGTTATATTTTAATAGACTGAAATTTTTTGGACGCGTCAACACCAAATATGTGTAACTTTTTTTTAAATTTATTTATTTTTATTTGTAAAATGGCGAAAGGGGTGTGGTTTGAACGTTTAATATTTTTTTATTTTTTTTATACTTTAAAACTTTTTTTTTTTTTACTTTAACTTTGAGTCCCCCTATGGCGCTTCACCACTAGGGGGCGCGATCATTTATACAGCTTAATACATTGCACAGACCATGCATTAGGCTGTACCAAGATGGAGTTATTCCCTACTTTCTGCCTGGGGCTGGAAGTGGGGCCAACGAGAACATGGTAGCGATGGAGGCCTTCACAAGGCTTCCCGCTGCCTTTTCAGTGATCGGATTTGCGAGGACTCCGATTAGAGTGAAGAACGGTGCGCGGCACCGTTTTTTATTCATTTAGACGCCGTGGCCATAACCGCTGGGTGTTAGCTGCAATTAGCCGCGAACACCCAACGGCAGTGTAGCGGGATCGCGCTGCGATCCTGCTACACAACTCCTTAACACCACCAGGACGTACACATACATCCAGGTGGGTTAAGGGGTTAAAACAAAGAGGTACCCCAGCTGTTTAAGGGTTCTTCTTTTTTTTCCAGAGAGCATTGCCTGGCCTAGACTCCCTACACTCCTTATAGGCTGCCAGTGTAGTTGCTATAGCTACCGACCTGGTGTCCTCAGCAGCTCGTCACTTCAGGCCAGTAGTAGCCAGTAGAAACCAGTAAATCCAGTAAACACTGAATGAAACCGAGAAAACAGGACTGAGGTAAAATGAATCAATGCAGTTAGACAACCCCTTTAAGTTTATGTCTATGCACAGGAGCACAGAATGTTGGATCTAAAGACATGGTGGAAAGATATATATCCACTTTAAGGTTTATAGTCAGCAATGGAAATTCCACATTTAATAAAGTAAAATGTTGTGAAAGATTAAGATATAATCAAGTAATTCAGTAAAATATTGTAAGAATTTGCATAGCCTTATGTGGTATCTTAATTATTGTTTTTGGCTCTTCCTCTTTTCCTGCAAGTGATACTTACAAATGAACGGCTGTGCCAAAATGCAATTAAGGTTCGTTTAGAAAATGGAACGGAGACTGGTAATTAAATACTCAGCCTTAAACCCAGTCAATAAACATCTTTATCTTTTACATCCTCTTGTGTTGAATATTTGGAGGGAAATGATGAATCCTAGTATAAGTACAAGTTTCCAAAGTTCCCAACAATTAGAACATTGTTGTGAGATTATCGTAATTGGCCCTTAGTATTAAAGGTATAGTACATCAAAAATGAAATCTTCCAACTCATTGTAATGACTATGACTAGCTCAGTTTGTTTTTGGCCATGATTCGGTGCCTGAATTGAGTGCTTTCTTTGTACTAGTCTAAAATCTGTCTGATTCCAGTACCTGCTGTGGATTGATCGACAGGTTCTCCACCACACCCGTCTGGTTACTTCTGCTAGCCCTAGTGCTGGGCTGCAGATAGTTTAGACTGAGTGGTGATTGACAGTTGCCTTCACCACTTATCTTTCTTTCCTGCCAGTCTGGGTTCTGTTTGGTTTGGATGTCAGAGGGCCGCCAATCCAATCACGCCCTGGACTGGGAATCTGACATCTACTGAGAACACCACTTTTTCTCTGGGACATTGTTTACAATAGTCTCTTATTGGCTTGAGCTGGTATTGCATATTCTCTTGTATTGCATGACTTACAGATTTCTTTGCCTGTTCTTTTGACCTCCACCCGTCTTTGTGCTGTTTTTGAAATCTCCATTTTGACCTGTATTTTGCCTGCCCATTCTTAATTGTCTTTGTCTCTGTTGTTTTTTTCTGTTTACTTTAACCAGTGAAGGGACCATCGTTCACTTTTCGCAGACTGCTTAGGGTCAGGCCAGCAAGTAGACAGGGACAGCTTTGGGGGTCTAGCACTAGGGCTCCCACTGTATGTCTTTCTGTGTCATCCCGAGTTCTCTTACACTCATCATACAAAAAATTAAATTCCTGGAGAACCCTGTGAGCATAGACCTCTGATACCCAAAACTGTAGTGCGTATAAACCTCTTCAGCAATGCTTAAAAAAAGTGGTTGTCAAAAGTTAAAAGGCTTCACATGTTGAATTAAAACTTCCAAAAACCGAATTATCATAGTGCTGCTAAAGGGACCTTATCCCCATTATTCTATAAGTTCTGAGTAGTGGTCAAAACTAAGGCACCCTACTGTGATAGTCTTACATGTCAGAAACACATATTTTGGCCTGGCTTTCACAAGATACAAGTTTTTGCTGCCACCAATCCTGGTTGCTGCAGATACTGTGGTGTTTAGCACTGCCGCTGTCTCATATAGTGTCCATCGTTGGTTTTTTGGTGGCAGAGTGTCCCCTCTTGCTGTCCTCCGCTGGTTGGGCATCCCTAGGGTATCCGTGCTCTGGCTGCTGGTTTCTTATAGGGCCAGTGTACACGAATACTCCCATAGTTTATTTTAAGGACCTCTTTGCTGCTCTCTATTCATGACAAAACTAATCACCTGAGTATTCTACCTATTTCCCATATCACTAGAACACACACGGACCCTTACTGTGACCTTCTGACATTATTCTACAAAGGGCCCTGTACATGCTTCCTGACCGCCTACGTTTCTGTCTCGCTCCTAGGGGTGTGTTACATGTTTGAAAAATGAGAAAACTGTTACTCTATATAGACAAGACAAAGCGCTAGGGTGGGTTTAACCATTGCAGCATCAAGATGTCCTGATCCGCCCGATCCAGATTCCTGTCCAGATCCCGATTCCTTTCCAGATCCATTCCTTAGATTAAAGGGGTTTTCTCACTACAATGATTAGTTCTTAACATGTAGGGAAAGGTAATTGGGTAATTGAATACTTTTTCAAAATACATGGCTTTGCTGATTTTTCTCTGGTCAGGAGATAAAGAGAATTTTATCTCCTCTTAGAGTATCTCTGGTTACAAACACCTCTCCCTGCTCTCTCTTATCTCTCATTGCTCTAAGCTGCCATCACTTTCTTAGTCCATCCATGGTGAATTACCTCCTGCAAAGTCTTATCTCTAGTAATGGACTTTGAAAGCCCTCCCTATACTTTATACTACAGCACTGCTTGTTTAGAAAGGCTGTTGTGTACTAACCCTAGATGTACAAAAGCTTACCATGGATCAGTAAATGAATATATAATGACCATAAGAATAGATTGATTATAAACTACAAGTAACTGAACTAGGAATAAGCTGGTCAGTTCTGGGCCCCAGTTTATAGAAGAGATGTTATGGAGCTAGAGAGAGTTATGAGAAGAGGTTAGTAGAATTGAACTTATTTAGTCTTGAGAAAAGACGGCTTCGGGGGATATGTATATATATATATATATATATATATATATATATATATATATATATATATATATATATATATATATATATATATATATATATATATATATATATATATATATATATATATATATGATATAGATCTATATATAGATATATAGATATGATATATAAGATATATTAATTTATATAAATATATAAATGGTCCCTACAAAGAGAATGGAGAAAAATTATTTCAAGTAAAGCCCCCACAAAAGACAAGGGTACATTCCCTTCGACTACAGAAAAAAGGATTGAATCTCCAGAGGAGAAGACCGTTCTTCACTGTAAGAACTGTGAATCTGCGGAATAGCTGCCTGAGGAGCTGGACACAGCAGGAACTGTAGAGAGTTTCAAGAAAGGCTTAGATACCTACCTGAAACTAAAGAATATGAATACGTATGTAGCCATATAAAATTCTGGATCCTGGCTGGTGGCGGCTCTGGGGTCAGAGATAGGGTCTCCACTGGAGCAGATTGGTTCTTGCCTTGTTGGTTTCAGGGCATTCACCAGTGGAGAGGCTGGGCTTAAAATCCTTGTCTCCCTCCCTCCCTTCAACCACATTTTATCACCCTTGGTTGAACTTGACAGACACGTGTCTTTTTTCAAACGTACTAACTATGTAAATATGCAACTATTAAAGCAGAGATGTATGGAGGGGAAAGGTTATGGAGAGCCTTGTAGGTCATGGTTAGTAATTTGAACTAATTCGCTTGGCAATTGGTAGTCAGTGAAGATATTGGCAGAGGGGAGATGCAGAAGAGTAGTGAGTAGAGATGAGCGGACAGTAAAATGTATGCATTCGAGTCGAACAACGAATAATATTTTTGATCGGTACTACGTTCGATTCAAACTCAAACCCCATTAAAATCAATGGGAGAAGATGTTTGGGTTAATTTTTATACCTCTACAGGTGAGGAGAAGCTGGAATTACCATCCATAACAGTAAACTGGATACGTGGAACAACTTAGTGAAGAAAATTTAGCTCTAAGAGTGACAGAAAAAAATTGTGAGGCTAAAATACTTAATTCCTTTCAATGGCTAACTGCAAAGATGAGGACAGCTTGCAAGCAGGGGCGTAGCTATAGGAGGTGCAGCAGTAGCAGCTGCTACGGGGCCCTGCATCATTGAGGGGTCCCAAAAGCCCATTTGACACATAAGAATACACTGGTATTGGAAATTGCACATGGTAACTGGCAGGAGCCCCATTTCACTCTTTGCACAAGGGCCCAAGAACTTCAATTTACACCTCTGCTTGCAAGCTTTGTACATGTGATACATGTGGTGGCAGCAAGAACATCCTAATGGGGAACATAAAGGTTCAGCTGGCAGGGGCGTAGTTATAGGGGGTGCAGTGGTAGCAGCCGCTACGGGACACTGCATCCTAAGGCCCTGCACTTTTTGGCATTGAGTAAGATTTAACAACAGAGAGAATTCTATTTCCTGGATATATATCTGTATGGCAATAACTCACGGTATATTTAAAAGGTATTTAACCTCCAAATCTGCTAAAAATTTATTTTTCTACACTCAGTATAATTTTCGTCAACCAACCATTATTTAGAATATATTTCTTTGCATAGGAGATTTGTAGACGGTGTGTTATACAATTTCTGAACCCCCAAAACTGTAAAAAATTAACTTTTCTCTACTCAGCATAATTTTCACCAACCAACCACTATCTCGAATATATTTCACCCCCGATACTGCAAATCCAGGCACTCTGTATAATATATATCAATGTATATGAGAGTTAGGCGTTATGTGAGCCTGCAAATGTCGCCAAATAACAGCTTCTGAATGTAGGAAAGATGCAGCCAGCAATACCAAATTCCCTAATTATTGCTGTCTATGGAGGGGGAAATGCTATCTAACTAAGTCTTTATTCCCTAAGCTTGCTGCACCCTCCCCTATCTAACTACCTAACTAACTAATCTAATTAGCAGCTTCTCCCGTCTAAAGTCGCTAATAAATATTGTGCAAGCAAGAAGACAGAGAGCAGTCTGTACAATACAGAGAGTGAGCTGGAAATAGCGTTCAGAATGAAATACAGTGAAATATATATAACATGGTCACGTGATTTTAGCAGCCAATGAGAGCCCTACACCTCAGCAATGACATTTTTGAAATTAATCTGTGCTCCGCACTGATTGGATGGCCGACAAAAGTTCAGAAAGGCACTGAAAACTATTACAATGGCGTGTCGAACGCCATGGCGAACTCGAACATTTACTCGAACGAACAGTAAAGTGTTCGGTTCAAGTAAAATGATATTTTCGGCTCAAACTGAACTTTTCTCGAACGGTTTGGTCAACACTAGTAGTGAGGAGAGAGGTGAATCAGATGGGCAGCGGAGTTGAGGATGGATTGATGGGAAACAAGAGTGCTAGATGGGAGGCCACAGAGGAGGATGTTGCAATAGTCTAAGTGGGAGATGACAAGAATGTGGACTAGCAGTTTTGTAAGCATTGAGCGGATTTGAGAAATAGTTTTCAGGTGGAGGAGGTGGCAGGCAGAGGTAAGGACTTAGATACGTGGTTTGAAGGATAAGGAGGAGTCAAGGGTTAGCCCAAGACAGTGGACTTGCAGCACTGGTGAAAGTGTAGAGCCATTGACTGTGATAGATCAGATGAGAGGACAGAGTGGGTTGGCGGAAAGATGATAACAATTTTGCTTTATAACTATATTTTGTGGCTCTTTCTGGGACAATATCATGTGTTAAGGCTCTGTTTCAAGGCTTCTTTTTATCACAGCTATGATGGATTCATTTTCGGGTGGATCTCAATGAATTCTGTCAGATCTCATTGTCTTTTGATGGGGTCCATCAAGGTTCTACTATTTTTGGTGGTAAAAAAGGTGCTGTATGGCTGGACTAGACTGAACCCGGTAGCAGGCAACTCTGGCCCATATGCTACCTGGGAAAAATTAACAGGTGCAGCTAATTGCTGAGCAGCAGCTCACACACCCCTCTACCAGAGGAACAATTATATGATAAAAAACTGCACATTAACTTAATACCTGTTCACAGAAGCATGCAGAAAAGCCGCAGTATAATGCCTGGGGAGATTGCACAAATGCAAAAATACCAATAAAACAACCACTCACATACCCTTAATGCATGAAGGGGTGGTTGCTGGTACTACATAAATACAGATTATGTGTGGTGCACCATGCTGGCTTACAACCTATTAGTGACGCCCATGCTGTTAGATTAGGTGGGCTGCCCAGCACTTTTTGGGTGTCCAACACAAAACACAGACACCCTCCGCTCCCCAGCATTCTTGGGCAGATAAATATTATGTGCAGTTTTTTATCATCTAATTGTTCCCCTATCAGTGGGAAGTGTGAGCTGCTGCTCAGCAATTAGCTTCACCTGTTAATTAGTAGCCTACTACTGGGTTCAGTCTAGCCCAGCCATTGAGCTGTGAATATGACCCAAAAAATTGTAGTGTTTTTTGAGTAAGTAATGTCCCATTTTTGTATGTGTTTTTTTTATGTAAAAAAGGTGCTGTAGTCTGATCTAGTCTTGTCATCCAAACAACTTGAAGCGCTGATGAAAAGAAAAAAAATTCGAAGTGAAGAAACCTGTGGGTCTACCGTTCTTCTTTCGTCGGAATAATTCCATGTTCTTCCAAGTAGGGCAGGAGACATGGGTGGTCCATATAGATTATGACAGTGACGAGTGGCAGTGTAGAGGTCTGACATTGCTACATGAGTAAATTGACTTTGCAAAGGGTAGTCTATTTAGCTGGGGTCCAGCTGACTGTGAAAAACAGTAATTGTGCATGACAGGTAGGGATGAAGACAGTACCATTTAACACTTGGATTGAACAAATGGATCTTGGGGGGATATAATGGTCACACCGGAGAACCTCATGTTTATAGTGTAAGCATTCGGGCGCTTATTTTAATTTCTTCTTGCGAAATCAAAGAATAAATATTGTATTCTTACTGCATGTTATAGACATTAAGGAAATGGCTGAGCTATAGCATCAACTTTATCTATTCCACAGGTCTGTAAGAAAGATGGTGCACTCAAAAGCTCAAGAAGCAGAATTAAAATGTTATTCTAAATGTGGGCATGAGGTTCAGATCCTCAGTCTGGCAGGTGTTCAGCTTATGTGTGTTAATGCTAAAAAATAAACCCTTAAAAAGTCTTTTCCATAGGACATATAACATGATCTGACCATTTATTTTCTAAAAAATACGTAATTACTGTTATCCATGATTTCATCACATGCCGCCTGCTTTCCTGGCTTGATGCTAGTGCCAGCATTTTGCTGGAACTACATTTACCTTCATGCACTGTATGCTGTAAACTGTATGCCCACCTTCTCAAGAGGGCAAGCTCCCTAGTGGACCCCAAGAATAAACTCCACTGGTGGATGTATCAATCACATGGTGGGCCCCTGTATTCCATGGACTTGATGCTAGTGCCGCATTTCTGTATCAACTTTACCGTTCCATGCAACTTATGCTGTGTTAACACTGTATGCCACCTATCAACTTTACTGGTGGGCCCCATGTATCAACTCCACTAGTGGGCCCCAAGTGTCAACTTCCATAGTGGACCCCAAGTATCAACGTCAGTAGTGGGCCTCAAGAGTCAACTTCACTTGTGGGCCCCAAGAATTAGCTTCACTAGTAGGCCTGAGGAACCGCAGCCCGGCATTGCACATACCAGACTAACCTATGTTTTATGTTTGAAAGATCTAGGGAAGTTTGTTTTCAAGCACTAACCAGGACCCTCTGGATGTGTTTGCCTGGTAATACTTCTGCAAGTCCAGATGCAGGAGTAAGTCTGGTAATTATAAGGAGCAATCAATATAGCTTGATGTAAACGCCCACCATAATATCACACAGAGTGTTGGCATCCCCATGACTTTTTGATTTCTAACATTACATTTGCAGTAAACATTAGTATTGGTAGTCACTGATGAATATGAGTCCAGGAGCAGAGACAGCAGTGGCATAAGCTGGGGAGGCAGCAGCTGACCACTACAGCTGCAATCATTTATGTCGATAGACGCTGAGATGACTTCGAAACACATTTCAGAGACAGATTAAAGCTGTCGAGTAAGAGATACTGAAGAAACACAAAGGTCAAGTACAGCCGTGAAAGAAGCATAAGATAGTAGCTGTACTGAGCGTAACTCTCTCCCAGGACCTGTGCCAGATTTCAGTGCCCCCAAAGATTGAAACCTTAAACCAAGAAACATTTCAAATATGTGGGCAAGCGACCAACTAGGCAGGAACCCAAGAAGAAATCCCACAGTGTAGAATGATAATGCACTAGATAACCCTGCTCGAAGTCCAAAGGGTGAAGTGGACCACTTAACCTTTTGCCAATGATATTGGCAACTATACATGTTCCAGGGCCTTTTACAGGCTGCAGATTAGATACACATTTTCCTGCAAGTCTGTCGATAAGGTTTGGACATCCAGTGACTTCCATGGCCAAATGCTTGGACTTTTCATTTCACGACATCTGGAGGGTGACTGTTTGTTGACCTCTATAGTACATAATCATGGTTCTTTTGTTGCTTGAACAGGAGCTATATTGGAGCAAGGAAGGACATGGAAATTGTAGCCACCTTCCATTAAAGAGGTTGTCTCACTACAAAGATCATAGTTTAAAATGAGAGGAACCAAAATGTAAGCATGTCCATCCTTATTTACCATTAGCAAAGTGCTATGGTTTATGAGAACCGGGTGATTAATGTGTGCTTAGCAATGGAGTTGAAGCCCAGGTCGGGTTACACCCAGCTACTGTGCTACTGGCTGATAGCTGAATAGCATGTCCCGCCCAGGTCGCGGACGGGAGCGCACAAAGTATGTGGATGCTGTGTAGAGGACACAGATGGGATCACGGATGCCACTTTCAATTAGGATAGTGCAACACACTTTTGCAACACAGAAGTGCAGTCCCACATAAATCACTTTTGTGACACAGAGAAATAACACAGCTGTACTGTGCAGTCCCATCTAAATCACTTGTGTGACAAAAATGTGCAGTCCCATGTAAAACAGTGCAGCTATACTGTGCAGTCCCACATAAATTACAAACAGATAAAGAACACAGCTGTACTTTGCAGTCCCACATGAAACCCTTTTGCTATACAGATGTGCACTCCCATGTAAATCACTTTCTGACACTGATGCATAATCCCATTGTAAATCACAGGCAGAGATCACAACTGTACTGTGCAGTTCCATGTAAATCACATTTGTGACTTTTATGCGCAGTCCCACGTCAATCACAAACAGAGAGAGAACATAGCTGTACTGTGCAGTACCACATAAAAAAAAAAAAACTTTTGTCAGACAGGTGCGTGGTCCCAGGTAAACCACAGTCCCATGTAATCACAATCAGATAAAGCGTATGGTTTTGTTCTGCAGATCTGTAGAGGTCAGAGGTGTAATAATCTGCAGGATATATCACTGTGTGAGAGAGAGAGAGAGAGAGAGAGAAAAAATCAACCATCTTTCTCAGAGTCCTGAATGTCAAATGCCCATTCTAGTTACAAAGTAATAGAGAGCCAGAAATTTAGACATACACTATCAAGTTACACTTAGCTTTTCACTTCCAATGATTCCTTAGGCTATGTCCACACAGCAAATACCAATATGCCATTGCCATTGTATTTTGAACGGCATTTTGGAATTTACTGTGTGCACATAGCCTTAGTCTCGAACAGCTGACAACCTCTCCCTTCCACCAGCTCACACAGAATGAATCATCAGAAGCGTGCACACAGTGTGGGGCATCTGCAGAAACTGAAGATACTCCCTACAGAGAGAAAAAAACACACCCCTCCATTTCACAAGCTCTGCTTGGCAACCAGCACAAAAGGCTGCCAAATGCTGTAGCAAGACAACACCTTTAACTTTGATTTCTTCTTAAAGCCGACAATAAAACCATGGTTAGATAGTAGTTTAGATATAGAATCATAAATGAGACTAGAGCTCCTGTTTGTAGATGAAGAAATTTTGGATTCTGTGTAGCCAGTAACAAGTCAGGCTTAGTAGACTGACAGACATTGCTATTAGAACGCTTGACAAGTCTAATATTAGGGGGTTTTAAAGGAAATCTCTTGGCAATCTTTGTGTTTTACTAATTAAAACCAGATATGGATACATATTCTTTTCTTTTTAGCCATTATTATTTTTTGATTGTAGATTTGTTTATTTCTGTTGTCAGTATATGATTATAGGGGAGGCCATCTTGCCTAAGCTGCTTTTAGCAGCATTTAGAGAGATGCTTTATGGACATAGGAGCCTGTGAACAGGAGCAGACCCATTGACTTCTATAGGAGAGTTTTCTAGGTTCTGTGACCTGGGAAATAGTCAGTGTGCAGGGAGGAGGAGAGGAGGAGCTGTTACTATCTTCTATTGTGACTGGTTGATCCTGTGTTGTTTATACACATTGGTGTCTGCTTTCAGTGTAATTCTGCCTGTGCCAATAATGAGGAGACTACTGAAAATCTCTGTCTACAGAACAGGAAGTTTTAGACTATTATTAGGCTTAGTGGCCAAAATAAAAACTGCAGGACTTAAGAATTTTAAAAAAATGTTTTGAAATTGATATGGAAAATGTAAAAAAAAAAAAAACCAAATTTCGAACATAAAAACATAGGTTAAACAATAAGTTATTTTTTGATGACACATTCCCTTTAAGTAGGTAATTGCCCGATGGGTCTGTGTCCAGTGTAGTGGGAGCTGTTCTTGTGATAAAAATTGTCAACCCACCCAACTCTTTAGTGCAAGCAACTATCTATCACTTTCTGCCACAGACCAAGATTAAGGGCGACATGTATGAATCCTGGCGCTGACAGGCCAGTTCTAAATAGCTTTAAGGCAGTGTAGAATGCGCCACAATGTATGAAGCTGTTCTTCTGCAGGTCATACATACAGGGAAGTATAGAGCTAATACCACAAGTCTGGCTCAGGCACCACCTTTACCCTGGTCTGGCTGTTCTTCTGCAGCTCATACATACAGGGCATGTGTTGAGTCCAATACCTACAAAGTCTGGCTCAGGCACCACCTTTACCCGTGGTCTGGCTGTTCTTTCTGCAGGTCACACATACAGGTGCATGTAGAGCCAATACCACAAGTTGGCATCAGGCACACACTTTACCCTGGTCTGGCTGTTCTTCAGCAGGTCATACATACATGACAGTGTAGAGTAAATACCACAAGTCTGGCTCAGGCACCACCTTTACCCTGGTCTGGCTGTTCTTCTGCAGGTCATACATACAGGGCAGTGTAGAGACAATACCACAAGTCTGGCTCAGGCACCACCTTTACCCTGGTCTGGCATGTTCTTCTGCAGGTCATACATACAGGGCAGTGTAATGCAATACCACAAGTCTGGCTCAGGCACCACCTTTACCCTGGTCTGGCTGTTCTTCTGCAGGTCATACATACAGGGCAGTGTAGAGACAATACCACAAGTCTGGCTCATGCACCACCTTTACCCTGGTCTGGCTGCTCTAACTGTTCTGCGCCTAGATTTGGCGTCAAAGAATCATAAATGTGTCTAATTCTATGAATGTGGTTCGACGCCCCTAGAATGCCTCAAATTTTTGTCGCATTAAAAGTTTCTTTGACGCATTACAAAGGCACTTATCAACATTTGGAGTGCACCTGTTCATACATTCTTTTTGGCTCAAAGCACACCAGAAAACTGCCACAGCCCTTTTCATACATGTTGCCCTAAGGGTGTGTTCCCACGGCAAGTGCCAAATACCGGTCGGTTGCACTGTTTTGCGGCCGTCCCCACGGCCGCGGGGGGGAAGGATTTTCTCCGCAATGAGCGGAGAAAAGCCCTCCCCTTCATATTGACTTGCACAGATTCTGTCCGAAAACTGTACGGAAGAATTTGCAGGTACAATGTTTTGCGGGCGGACCGTGGGAGGCAAAACCGCAGGACGGAAAACCCGTGCAGTGGGGACTGCTGCACGGGTTTTCCATAGAGCACCGTTGTGCTCATTTTCAGCCGGTTTTTCAGGCGGTCTGCAAAACCGCAAACCGCCTGAAAAACCGTCCGAAAACCTGTGCAGTGGGGACATGCCCTAAGAGTTTTCACAGAGTGCAGCTCTAGACCAGTCTTGGGCTTAGAGCTTAAATCTAGTTCAAGATCTATAGATATAAGGAATGTAGCTCTTGGACAGAAAAAGAAGTTCAGACTTCGAAACGTCGCACAGGTGTGCGGGCGGCTCGTGGCCTCCAGCTAATCCTCATCTACCTTTCTACATGTCACTCCCTACACTAGGGCACTCACAGGCACTTATCTGTATATAGATGTACAGTCATGGTGGCAGGTTCACCAAATTTTTATGTAACCTCCCCATATTTATAAAGCATGGCTGGGCCATTGTAAATTTAGCACTTCTCCCCCTTAGTTTCCCCCAGGCACCCTCTTAGATTGTAAGCTCTTGCGAGCAGGGCCCTCACACCTTGTGTCTCACCTGTAAGTAGCTTTCACTGTGTAATGTCTGTCTTTTGTCTGTAATTATACCCTCTACAGTGTAAAGTGCTGCGAAATATGTTGGCGCTATATAAAATAAATTTATTATTATTATTATTATTATTATTATTATTACCTACAATGGACTATGCGATAAGTATTGCACCTTTTGTCTATGGATTTTAAAATTTGTATCTTTACTACGTATTATTAAAGAAGAAAAAAGTATTTATAGTTTGGTCATTGCCTATAGTGTAGGTATACGTGAAAAGTGGAAAGCTCACGGAGACCAACGTGGTGCATATACACAAGTTATAAATTGAAAGGATATGTTTATTACTAACTTAAACCTAACCATTGCTCAGATTTGAGTTCATCGCTTTTTGGGGACTTTATTTTTTTTTTATCTGTAGTCCACAGAACTTCTATGATTCCCTCCTTAGCAGAAGCATTCTGTAAACTACCCAATTCCTTCACCCTGACTACTTCTAGTATTCACTTAGGTGGCACTGAGCTATTTAGGGCTTAGTCATTCTCAGGCCTCACCACAGCTGCTGCAATCTCCCTAGGTGCTGCCTATCCCTACTCCTTCAGTGGGTATGTGCAGTTTTAGGGTACGTTCCCACCGTATATTGATTCTGTGTTGGGATACGTTTTTAGATGCGTGTTTGAATTTGTGTTTCAGACCCTAAACGGACCTAAACACACATCTAACAATGTGCAGTGTCATGGTCTGCCCCAAGGAGATTATGCGTCCTAGTGCCAACACAAAATACTACCTCCACCTAGCATCCGCATAAACCTCCCACCACCTCCACCTATCACCCCACAGTCCCATCCATATAACTCCTTTATCCCCTCATCTCCACCTATCACCCCATTGAGAGTTTTTACAGACTAGGGCACAGGCAGGAAGGTGCTGGAAAAGTTATATTTCTAAGATACTTGTGTCTTATATTCTGCACAGACGAGTCCTGGCCAGGAGAAATCATCATGTTGATCTGGACAGGATGGGAAAGAAAAGAAACAGAGAACAAATCCCATCAGAGAAGATGTCTCCTGTGAATCACGGGATGTAGTCACTTAAATGTTTGCAGAGCCTGCATGCAACTACTATCTACCACTATATGGTCACTGTATGGGGGGTAATATACAGTCTGCAGAGCCTGTGCACACTGGTATCTGCCACTATATGGTCACTCTATAGAGGCAATATACAGTCTGCAGAGCCTGTGTACACTGGTAGCTACCACTATGTGGTCACTGTATCGGGGTAATATACAGATGTAGCAGAGTACAGCTTCACTGTGATATCATGGCTTTTCGTGTTATCTGCTCTGATCTGTAAACAAAGGCCATTGAAAAGCATTGAAAAAGGTGAGAAAACATTCTGTGCCGTGATATCACGGTGCAATATCTGTTCTGTTTAGTTCTGCTACATCTGTACAGTCTGCAGAGCCTGTGTACAACTGGTATCTAACACTACATGGTTACTGTATGATGGTAATATTGGTAGACGTGTAAGGCTATTTCCCCACAGCAAAGTTAAAATACCATTGGAAATCCAATGGTATTTTAACTTCGATGCACCACCGTTTCTTGTATGGTTGGATTTCAGATTACTGCCGGGCCAGTACATGGGCTGCACAGGAATCCGACGATAATCCAGCGGAAGATAGAACATGTTCTATCTTACGCAAGACGACCAGCAACTTCAGTAGAAAACCCATGATGTGGAGACTACAGCACAGATTTTCTACTGAAGTCTACACAGCGCTGGGTACGGTCAGATTTTCGGCAAACTCAAAATACTGAATATGCGAAAAATCCAACGAGAATCCAGTGCTGTGTAGACATAGCCTAATGGTTTAGGTTTAGCAGGATTATGACTGTCAGTCCATGGTAGTCCTTAGCATGTCTTGGATGCTGTTTCATACGTGCAAGCCACCAGTAGATACAGGCTTTTCCTCCAACCACTCAACCTGGTTGGAGGAAGACCTGGAGTTTCTTTTATACTGCCTATACATCTTTAGAAGAGGCACAAAGGCAAGAGGCAATAAGCAAGAGGCAGAGGATGAGAGGTAACTACAGTAACTGTAGGGTGTGCATTCAGAATCAACTCCACTGGTGGGCCCTGTCACGGGTGCCCCCGTGACCGCCACCCCGGGTCGCGGGCGCATCCTTGCCCCGCTAGCGAGCAGCGCCGCATGTCGGGCCATGGGCGCGCTCGCTCCCCTGCATGTCACTTACCTGGCCGCGCTCCTGCTGAGTCCTCTGCTTCCCGGCGCGTGCATCCCCGCCTCCTAGGGAACGCGTGCGCCGACACTGTCACATTTAAAGGGCCAGCACACCAGTAATTTCCTATTGGCAGTCCCTGCCCCTAATTAAGCCTGCCACTTCCTCTTCCCAGTGCCGGATCTTTAGTGCTATATTGTGCCTTTAGAGAAAGTGTTCCTTGAACATTGTCTGTTATACCGTGTACCGAACTATTTGCCTCCGTCCCTCGACCACGAACCATTGCCGCCTGTCTCGACCTTAAAGGGGATTTGCCAAGACGCCAGTTACCTACCTCATCAGCACGGGAGCAGGATATATACAAATCATGCTGAGTCATGAAGCTGCAGGGGAGAGAGGGAGGGGGTGAGTGAGGAGTGAGGAATCTAAGGGAGCGTCTCAAAACTTAAGTGAAATAATAACAGTACAAGAGTGGATTCTCAATACAGCAAGACACAGCCTCAGACTGCACTGTCTACCCGGTGCCTTAAAAGCTCATTCCTTTTGCCTGTCATCAGATAAGAAGTGTTTCACGCAAGCGCGGCCTGTCAGCTCCCTGGTCGTGTCTAGGGGAAGCGCTCTCAGAGTTTTCACTTTTTGTAATCACATATATTTAGAAAAGTGATTAAATACCCATTTTGGAGGTTCCCACGTCAACATTACATCGTGGCAAAACCCCTTTAATGCCTGTCCCTGACTACGCTCTTGTTTTACGATTCTGTGCCACGCTTCACCTCAGCTGCCGTCACGAGCAAGTCACGTCAGTGGAAGCGACCTGGTAGGACTCTGGTGAATACCGGGACCTGCTTAGATTCCACTCCCTGGCGTGGCCCACACCATCGCTCGCGGTGGTCCGTGGATCCACTACCACTGACCATGACGGGCCCCAAGAATCAACTTCACTGGTGGGCCCCAGAATGAAATTCCACTGTTAAAACCCAAAATGAAATTCCACTGATGGAGTCCCAGAATAAAATTCCACAGATGGGTCCTAGGCACCCCAGTCCGACACTGCCTCCAACTACTCGAGAAGTACATGAATAGGCTGAATCATGTCCTCAGGCTGGATCGGGGTGTGTATATAAAGCTCAAAGTCATAAGTATTAGGCCATCTGGGGGCACGGGCTAGACACCCCTGGACTCCATTCCCAGTTTGCTTACTCTAGTTATCTCGCTATGTTATTTTTAGTGAATGTCCAACCAATAGTATGAGGACTAATAATTTCCGTTCTTCAATACAAACCATCTTTCATGCATACATTGGTGGTGGCCTCTCTGAGAGATGTTGCATCTGCTCCGTGGGTGGGGAGAAGGGTTGTGGGTTTTTGATGTTTACTTGCATTTTAATGGACATGTGTTATTGCTTTATGTCGGTTACATTATTGCTTTTGTCACAATGATAGATTTGTTATTTTGCTAAATTCTTATTTTTCATTCTAAATAAAAATGATCTCATTAAAACCAAACTATACTGCACAAGTTGCTTCTGTGCAGGGGCGGAATACTTATCCAAACAACCTACTTGACGGTTTTATTTCATATATATAAATAATTATATCACAGGGATCATTCGATGTTTGACTTGTTGCAAAATATTCAAGGATGTGGATAGTTTTATAAAGCACTGGATGCCATGACAGCAGCACAGTTCTCCTATAGAATATTTCTATGTGTTAGCAGCCATGAGTCTGTACGAATTTCATTCCTCACCTTACTTTTGGTTTGCTGTCGTGTGTTCTGGCACGCCACTCCCACCATGGACGGTTTACAGCCCCTCGCTCAGGAAGTCTATATTTAGCTGCATAAACAGGCAGTTAAACTCCACGTCCCTGTCGTCCCTCCTGCCGGCCAGTATATTATGTCATGTCCAACCACGCACCTTTGGAGTGAACCTGCCAAAGAAAACAGAGACCTGGGAAGGAGATATAGGAAGAAATAGACATAAGAGCTTGTCCTGGATTACTACTAGAATTGTACAAAAAAATCATGGTTACTTAAAGAGGTTTTGCCACGAAGTAAAATTGATGTGGGAAACTTGCAAATCAAATAATAAACACTTTCTCCATTCATTATTATTAAAAAATCTGTACCATTGTTGTTTTAGCTGCTCCCTTAGTGATCCACAGTGTACAGCTCGTCTCCAGGGGATGCGACCAGTGACTAGATCTCCTCAGTCCTGGCCAGACATGCTCAGATATCACCTCTCCTCGCAGGCAGCTACTGTCAGTCTCTTCCCTGCTTAGTAATCACACACACTCACTGCTGAGTGTTCATCCCCAGGTGCTGCCATTCTATTCCTGTCCTCTGCACTTAGTATTTAGTCAAACACAGCAAAGACATAAAAAGAAGAAAGAAAACTCAATCAAGTATTGAGAAAAAAAATACACAGGATTTGAACCTAGGATCACTATGCTGAAAGACAGGAGTGCTAACCACTCTGTTACATTGTAGTTACTCACAGCTCTTTACATAAACCGACCTTTGTTTCACTAGAGACTCAGAAGTGAGCACACTGTAGGGAAAGACATGGTGACATCAAGTCTGTTGGGTCACATGATATGCCATTCAAACAAATTACACATACCCCCTTTTGAAGACACTGAAATCTGAAGCAGAACAAACCAGGCATGAAATGCCTTTGTGGTAAAACCCATTTAAAGAGAACCTGTCACATAATTTTAGCCCCCCTGGCTGAGGACAGTACAAGCTAGTGTCAGATCTTCTGTTTCCAGCGATGTGCACCTTATTCTGTAAGATGCTGTAGTTTTCAAGTATTTAATGCTCAAATCTGCAGTTTACAGCCAGAAAAGAGTCATTTACAGAGTTTTTTTCATTCACCGCCCACCTAGGGCTAGCCCCGCCCACCTCAACGGATAAACCTATTACTTTGAACAGGTAGAAACAGGTGAATAACTGTCAGTGGGTGGGGCTATCCGTTGGTGGGCGGGGCTAACACCTGTTCATGAATAAGATTTGAGCATTTAATGCTGCATCTTACAGAATAAGGGCGCATCCCCACGGCAGTGGACAAATACCGGCCGGTTTGCCGGCCGGTACTTGTCCGGTTTTGCGGCCGTCCCCTCGGGCCCCGCGGGGGGGGGGGGGGCGACTTTTCTCCGCGATGAGTGGAGAACAGCCCTCCCCCCTCCCATTGAGTTGTTCATATTCCGTCCGGAAACCGGACGGAAGAATGAACATGTTCAATGTTTTGCCGCCGGACCGCGGGCGGAAAACCCGTGCATTGGGGACAGTGGGGACTGCTGCACGGGTTTTCCATAGAGCACAATTGTGCTCGTTTTCAGCCGGTTTTTCAGGCGGTCTGAAAAACCGCAAACCGGCTGAAAAACCGGCTGAAAACCCGTGCAGTGGGGACATGCCCTAAGGGACACAGTGCTGGAAACAGCAGGTCTGACACTGGCTTGTGCTGTCCTCAGCAAGGGGGGCATAATCTATGTGACAGGTTCCCTTTAAAGAGACACTTCCATCAGAAACGGGTATTTTTGTAAAAATCAATATATTAAATATAAAATCTTGCCCTTTTCTAACTGTGATAGTGAAGAAAGAAATCTCTGGGATGGCAGGGCGGCCTAATCTTAGTTTACTGCAGCTTCCACAAGAAATGCTTATCTGCATGTAGTCTTATTAAAAATACTAGGCAATGTCATTGTAATGCTCTATTGTTTTCTGGACAAGCCTAGATATAGATTAGACGAGAGCAAAAGGGCAATGACAAGAGCAATAAATGAAAGTGTAATGGGTTAATCTTTTCTCTGCACGAGGTGGAGGTGGGTGGGTGTTCCAGCATTCTTTACACTTATCAGGTCCTGCTGATAACACTTAGGCCTCGTTCACATGGCGGCTTTGGCCACGGGTTCGGCCGCGGCTTTCGCCGTGGTCCCCGCGGCCACAACCTCGTCCTAACCTCGCCACAAACTCGCGTCTCCCGACGAGGATTTTCGGCGCTGGCGCTGGGCGTGATCGCGGCGCGGGTGGGGCATGGTTTGGGGCGCGGCTTGCGGCGAGGGTTTTCCCCCATGCAAATTAATAGGCAAGGGGAAAACCGAGCCGCCAGCCACGGCCCAGCCATACACCAACCGCGGCAACACCGTGCGGCCAAATCCGTCGTGTGAACATGCCCTTACACCTTCCAAACCTTCAATGAGCCCGCAAGAGAACTGTCAAGCAGCCCCTGCTGTTGTCAGCTAGACAAAACTGGAAATGATGAACATAGAGGAACCTTATAACGTTATATTTTATATATATATATAATATATATATATATATATTATTATATTATATATATATATATATATATATATATATTATTTATTTTTTTTTTTTTTTATTACATGTAATAGGCACACATTGCTTGTTAATATGTTGAAAAATTGTTTTAATGGTGGTGTCTCTTTACAGGCTATGTGCACCTTTACAATCTTTCTTTCTAATATCCATCCACTGTAACTAAAATAAAAAAAATTAAGAAACTTTGCAAATATTCTTCAATAGCCCTTTCTGCAACAGGGATTTCAGTTTATATCCCTTTGCTTTTTTCCTGCCTGTCTTCCAACAGCCATAACTTTTTAATTCTTCTATCTTCATAGACAAGCAAGACAAGTTTAAATACACATGAAATTTATCATACAGCATGAGCCTCTGCGATAAAGCTTCATGTCCAAGTTTACACTGTCTAATTTTTAGACAGCAATAGCAAATGTGTCCCTATGTGCCCAGTCTTACACAGTGGGGCAGATTTATTAATACTGTCTAATACTTAGTGTAAACATGTGCCAGATTTACACCACTTAGTTTGTGCCAACAATTGTGCCAAAATTTTGGCACACAATGTCACACATTACATTATGTTACACAACTTTTTGCAAATTCACACCCCCTTTTGTCGGATCCGCCACAGAAGTGTCTTAAAGCTGTCTAAAATATACAATGCATGTGGTGTAAAGTATGTATGCCATTATTTTGCCATATAGTGGGCCTTATGTATGAAAACTGTCTAGCAGTAAGACTGTCTTTGTTGCCCATAGCAACCATTCAGTGCTTATAGCAACCAATAAGAGCTCATAGCAACCAATCAGATCTTATAGCAACCAATCAGAATCCATACCAACCAATCAGAGCTCATAGCAACCAATCAGAGCCCATAGTAACCAATCAGAGCTCATAGCAACCAATCAGAGCCCATAGCAGGCAATCAGTGCTCATAGCAACCAATCAGTGCCCATAGCAACCAATCAGAGCCCATAGCAGCCAATCAGAGCTCATAGCAGCCAAGCAGAGTTCATACCAAGCAATCAGTGCTCATAGCAACCAATCAGAGTTAATACCAACCAATCAGTGCTCATAGCAACCAATCAGAGCCCATAGCAACCAATCAGAGCCCATAGCTGCCAATCAGAGTTCAATTAACCAATCAGATCTCATAGCAACCAATCAGAGCCCATAGCAACCAATCAGAGCAGATAGCAGCCAATCAGAGCTCAGCCTTTATTTTCCGAGAGCACTGTATGAAATGACAGCTGAGCTCTGATTGGTTACTATAAGTTCTGATTAGTTGCTATGAGGTCTGATTGGTTGGTATGGACTCTGATTGGTTGCTATGGGTAACAAAGACACTCTTACTACTAGACAGTTTTCATACATAAGGCTCAGTGTGCCAAGATCTAGTGCAATTGCTATAATTAAATTGGCTCTAGTATCGCTAGTTCTAAGAATTGTGGAGGATTAGGACTTTGGATCTAGACAAGTCGAGACATTTATTTGACATTTCATTTATAATTTTATAAAGTCTGCACAAGGAATATCTATTTAGATCCTCTGGTTCCTTAAACAACTTGATAACTTAAGTTGTTAAAATGTGAACTTGGCATTTAACAGGTTTCAGAAAATGTTACAAAAATTCTAAAAATATAACAACATAATCAACACTTAAAGTAATTTTGGTATCACAAGTGGAAAAGATAAGGTGAAGGTGCTCAAATAGAAGGAAGTGTTACTTGCAAACATGATGTCAGCAATAAGAGTAGGCAGCTCCGACGATGGAGATTTTCCTTCTAGCAGATAATACAGATCTAAAGTGTACAGGTAATTGCTTTTCCATACAAAGTTTGGAAACGTATGAGGCATTCATTCATTTAATTTTCACTAGAGACTGGACAGTTTCAAACCATAAATCTACAGAGGAAACCTATGCTCTGGAAGTACGTTAACAACTTCAAGGGGTTGTCTCAGCTCAAATTTTCATAGGATGAATGAATGTCACTTCCTGGTCACGCTGTCTGTAATTATAATATGAGCTCCGTATATTCAGACTTCTCTATTTATTAGTCTAGATTCAATAAATTACCTTTTCTGAGGTCCAGAGAAGCTTCTGAGCTAATGTAACAGTAGAGTAATTAGTCTTTTGTCTGAAAAATCAGATAACACACAAGCTCTCACTGTCTGCTGTGACCTGTGTGATGACGTCACTCCCTGCTATCAGACAGAACAAACAGCAGGTGGGGAGATGTACACAGGTCGGTCACTTGGGAATCTGAGAGCTCTCAGAAAGTGATAAAATCATTTGTAGCTTACATAGTTAGTACGGTTGAAAGAAGACACGTGTCCATCAAGTTTCACCCAGGGTGGGGAAAATGTGGGTGAGGAAGAAAGACAAGGACTTTAAGCCCAGCCTCACCACTGGTTAGTGTCCTGAAACCCACAAGGCAAGAACCAATCTGCTCCAGTGGAAACCCCATCTCTGACCCCAGAGCCTCCACCAGCCAGGATCCAGAATTTTACATAGCTACGAACGCATTCATATTCTTTAGTTCCAGGAAGGTATCTAAGCTTCATAACAAAAAAAGATGAACAAAGCAATAAATTTGGAAGACGTCTTCATTTAGGGCGACATGTATGATCGGGCTTTCCGCCTGTTTTTTGGCGTATACTGCGCCTCCCGGCCCGAATCCCCCTGTCGAACGCGGGGATGCGATGTTAGGCGCTGTGTTCGCCACTTTCAGCTGCGCACCGCATGAAGGGGCGGGCAATGGGCGCGGTGTGGGCGCGGGGTAGGCGTTCCGGGGCGGGACGCGGCACGCTCAAAAACTCCGAGGCATGTACGATGGCGAGTCGGCAAAGCGAGGCGCAATGCAGCGCTCGGCAGCTCCGACAGGCAGACCGGGTTTATTTTGGTCTAAATCCTCCGGCAGAGGCGAAGTGAAGCAGGATCGGAACATGCGAGGAAACATACAGAAGATCGCTACAGAAATCTCGGCGCTCCGCTCCGTGCAGCAGGAGTATGATTCCGAAAATATCGCCTTTATAAAGACGGAAAACAATGTCGGAAAAGAGCTGAACGTAAAAAATAAACATAATTTTAAAAAAAATCACTTTCCTAAACTCTAGAACGGCGCAATATCAAGAATTATGATATTGTAAATTGCCGGGAAATACAGTAATTCAAATTCTGAAAGCTATTCTCATTGGTCGGCATAAACCGGCCAATCAGAATAGGAGCGACAGTGAACCATTAAAACCTATGGGGAAGGATTGACCAATCAGAATCCACGGCGGGACAGTTCAAAATACAGTAAAAATGCTGAAAAGAGCTGATTGGTTAAGCTAGCGGGGGCTCGGATAGCTCAGCCAATCAGAATAGGAGCGACAGAGACCCATTAAAACCTATGGAGAACTATTGACCAATCAGAATAGGAGCAACAAAGTCCCATTATATCCTATGGAGGAGTTTGGACCAATCAAAATCAAAGGCGGGACAGTTCAAAATACAGTAAAAAGACAGAATAGTGCTGATTGGCTGAGCTAGCGGGGGCTTGGCTATCCCAGCCAATCAGAGCGCGAGCTACTTCTCCCATTATAGTCTATGGAGAGATGGGTGCTCTGACATCTCGGCGCTCAGCGCCGTGCGGCATGAAGTATTAATAAAAAAATAATTTTTATTAAATGTAAAACATTATCAGATAAAGAGCCGAACCCTTCTTACAAATAAAGCAGTTTAAAATCCCGAACAACGCGTTTGTCGCCGAGACCGGCGCTACATAGGGAATTGCAATAGAGAGAATTGCCGGGAAATACAGTAATTCAAATTGTTTCAGCTATTCTCATTGGTCGGCATAAACCAGCCAATCAGAATAGGAGCGACAATGTCCCATTATAACCTATGGAGGAGAATTGACCAATCAGAATAGGAGCGACAGTGTCCCATTATATCCTATGGAGAAAAATTGACCAATCATATTCAAAGGCGGGACAGTTCAAAATACAGTAAAAAGGCAGAAACGAGCTGATTGGTTGAAGCGGCGGGGGCTTGTCCAGCTTAGCCAATCAGAGCGCGAGCTACTTTCTCATAGAGTTCTATGGGGAAAAGAAATTCTGAGCGCGCTCTGTGATTGGCTAAGTTAAAAGAGGCGCCGTTATACGAACCAATGGGAGAGCGAGCGACGCTCCTATGGGTTTTCTAATGCAATCTGAAATAAAACTGTACACGGCCGAAATCAAATTATAAGACTACAGAAGTTGTCCCGATGTGTATATAAAACGAATGATAATATGGAGGTAACGAAAAAAAATATTAAATCAATAAAATCATGTTTATTTCTTTATTTTCGTTAGCCAAGGATCAATAGTATGGGTGCAAAGAAAATAAAGAAATAAACATGATTTTATTGATTTAATATTTTTTTTTCGTTACCCCCATATTATCATTCGTTTTAGATAGTGGCTTCAGAACAACTCTATGATCATTCCTGACTGGCCCAGCCAGAGCCCTGACCTAAACCCAATTGAGCATCTCTGGAGAGACTTGAAAGTGGCTACCACCAACGTTCACCATCCAACCTGAGGGAACTGGAGAGGATCTGCAAGGAAGAATGGCCCCAAATCCAGTAGTAGTCATTCCCAAGAAGACTCATGGCTGTACTAGCTCAAAAGGGGCTTCTACTCAATACTGAGCAAGGGGTCCGAATACTTATGACCAGGTGATATTTCAGTTTTTCTTGTTTAATAAATTTGCAAAAATATCTACATTTCTGTTTTTTTTCCCTTCAAGATGGGGGGAGGGGGTGGCTGCAGAGTGCACATTAATCAGCAAAAACTTTTTTGATTTTACCAAATGACTGCAATGAAACAAAGAGTGAAAATTTAAAGGGGTCTGTAATACAATGCAGTAAAGTGTACAAAGATGACCGTTTTACTACTTTCTGCCATATTAAGTGATCTGGGCGATTTTGATGCGGCGGTCCCAATTGATGTGAGGAACGTTGCTCGGCACCGTTTCTCATTCATTTAGACGTCGCGGTCATCTTTGCTGCGCCGTCTAAGGGGTTAAACAGCATGGTTTGGCACAGGTACCCTCTTGCACCGTAACCAGCAGCTAACACCCAGAGGCTATGTAGCCGATAAGGGGTTAAAGGAAATTATGTAGGTGGACGTTTCAGTATTTGTAAGGAATAGTGTAAGCTTTGATTTTAGGGTTGGAATGACATATTAGACTTTCAGAGCTCCCAGGAGCTTCAATGTGCCTCTCTTTCTTCCTTTTATCTTGGCACTGCAAACTATATGTAACTACTTTATGAGTGTGGAGAGAAACCGGTTTGGCGTTCCACAAAGTCTGTCTTTAATCAGAGCAGAATGTAGTTGGGACCTTCATTCCCTGAAAGTATGGAGGCCTGAGTGGGCACCAAGTGAGGTCACATGTTAGTGTAGGTCCCCATCTGAACTGAGGTCACCTTGTCGTGGTGGATGGACTCTCGCAGTTTTGATAAAAAATGTGTGCAAAGAACCTCAAATTTCCATGTATCCAAAAAGTAGCAGAAAAACATTTTAAAACAGTTCATATATTCACTTTGCCTGTCTCTTAGCGTTTGAGTGCTGTTGATATGTTTTTGTATTTGTACTGTATAGTGTAATCTTTGATTTTAGCGCTGGAATGACATATTAGACTTTCCAGTGCTTTCAGGTGTTTCCATGTACGTCTCTTTCTTCCTCTTACTTTGCCACTGTCTTCTTCTTTCCCCCTTTCCTCTCCATAAACTTCTATGGGCAGCATGTAAGATGATCCCAGCATCAGCAGATAGTCTGTCAAGCTTTTAGCAATTTTCATTGTGATTAATGAGATTGGGAGATAATATGAAGCAGAAAGAAGTCTGATAAGTAGAGAATAAGGCAATGTTCTGTAATAAGATAGAGTATAAAGATTCCTATATTCACTTGAACTATTGGTTTCTGCAAAGTCTGTAAAAGGATTCATGACCATTTGACAGCTTTTTTTCTCTTGATTCCAGGATATTTTAGACTTGGCCTCGGGAACACCCCATGATCCACCCGAGGAACAGCCATCCCTCAGGAACAGCCATTTTTTGGGCAGTGTTTGCCAAAATACCACAGTTTTTGCAACTCAGTTCATAAGAGTCTCCACAAGAGTTTTTACATGAAAAAGACCAAAAGAAAATGTTTGGTTTTGCCCTTCTTCCTCACATATTGTCAATGCATTTGTATGAGGCCTAATACTGTAAATATAAATTTAATTTTGTTTAATTTTAAGCTCCCAGGGTGTCAAAAATGCTAATTCAGCCTTAGCTTTTGCACTTTTAATTTCAACTGTGAGTTACCATGCAAGTCGGGCTCCATCTCAAATGCCTAATATCCTACTTTTTTGATATTATGAAATTATCATGTCATAAAAGTGTTCTGCACCAGCTTATACTTGAAAATAGGAGTAAAGTACTCCTTCACTGAGACAAAAAACATATATATGACAGCTTCAATATTCTCTGGTAGCTAGCAATGCCAATGGCTACGCCAGAAAAGTACAAAAGAACAATATGACCCCATAGTAAAAGTTTGGAGGGTTCTATCTCTCTACGAATTTAATTTTACCGCTGTATAAAGCATTGGTTCGGCCTCATTTGGAATATGCTGTGCAGTTCTGGCCTCCAGTTTATAGAAAAGTTGTAATGGAGCTAGAGAGAGTACAAAGACGAGCAACCAAACTTATAAGGGGAATGGAGCATCTTAGTTATGGGGAGAGGTTAGTAGAATTGTAGTTATTTAGTCTTGAGAAAAGACGGGTTCGGGGGGACATGATTAATTTATATAAATATATAAATGGCCGCTACAAAAAGAATGGGGAAAAATTATTTCATGTAAAGCCCCCTAAAAAGACAAGGTGACATTCCCTTCAGCTGGAGAAAAATGGAAAATAGCCTTCCTGAGGAGCTGGTCACAGCAGGAACTGTTGGGAAACTAAAGAATATTAATATGTACGTAGCCATGTAAAATTCTGGATCCAGTCTGATGGCAACTCTGGGATAAGAAATGAAGTCGTCCCTAGAGCAGTTGGTTCTTGCCTTATGAGTTTCAAAGCATTCACCAGTAGTGGAAACTAGGCTTAACAAGAAACTCCTTATTTCCCTCCCTTTACCCACATTTTCCCCACCCTTGGTTGAACTTGATGGACATATGCCGTTTTTCAACGGTACTAACTATGTAACCATGTACACAGTAGGATTATAGGTTGGACATGATGGACTTTTATCTTTTTTCAACCTTTTCAACCCTGTTACTTAGTTTCTCAATTACTTATATCTTAAACATGGTGCTCACTATTCATTTTTTTACACTCATTTCACAATGTATCCTGAAAGGGTTCAATGTTATAGACTTCGAACTCCAAAACTGTGGTTCTCCGCACTCATAAAGTAGTTAGATATAGTTTGCCTGTAGCCAACACTAGGGGGAGCTCACTGTATATTAATCTATACAGCCAGTATTCAACTCAATATATAGTTAGCTCCTCTAGTAGTGGCTGCATGTAAATACATACTATGTGTGTATTTTGCAGCCCAGACAACAATTTTATTGTGTGCATTAGTAGTGTAGAATGCTCCTGAATGTAAGAACCTGTTCTATTGCCGGTCATAGATGAGGCTCTTTCTAGCTCCCAAATTACAACTCAGGCTCAGGTAGACCACTTTTAACTTGGTTTGGCTGTTCCAGCAGCAATGCCCGCAATGTTTCCGTCCTCCAGTCATAAATGCGTGCAATCATATGGTTGTGGTGTGACAGGCCCCCAGAGCACCACCCGATCTCAGGCGCATTACAAAGTGCCACGAGTGCCTGATAACGCGCCTAATTTTGGACTGTGCTTGCTCTTACATCTAAAGAAGAGTGCTGCAACAGTTTTTGGGGTGAAAGGACACCAGACTACTGGCGCAGCCCCGTTCATACAAGTCGCCCTATGACTATATAATGGAAATGGGAAAAGAGCTGAGGAGCTCCACAGCTCCCTCTATTGGATGTAGTTCTCCTCAGTTCACATGTAGCTCGCAGGAGCCTTGCAATGTGATAGGGATTTGAGCCAAACCAGTTAAGTTCAACTACAGATAGCTGTTTCGGGGTATTTGCCCCTCGTCAGTGCAGAGTAGAACTTACTGGTTGGCTGGGTGAGAGGCAAGAGGGGCTTAGAAAGGGAACATGGAAAGCAAGAAAGCAGCTTAGTACTGGGACCCTTTTAACACTGGCCTCTATATGAGTCACATGGTATGAAAATCGTTAGTTAGCTTGAAATATGCTTCTATTTTCACCCAGTATATAGAACTTATGACTATTGTATGAAATTTTTGTATAAACAGCTTTTAGCACCAGCTCCCAGATCTCAAGATGTGCCTCTGTGTAGTATATAATATCCATACTATTATTTTTGTCCGTCCTTTACTTGATTAGCATTTAAATTTTTCACATATATAATTTACCATAGAAAAACAATTTTGCACTAGACTAGTACGTTTGTGTCGTAACAGGCAGTGCCAAAGCAAACATTGCTGCTGTGATATTCAGTTGCTGATGTAAAATCCTGCACGCAGTGTTGTTTTTCACTGCTATTTGCCATGTGAAGTGTATTGTATATTTTGAGATATTATTTAGCCGGGTTAAATAAATGAAATAAAATCATGGAGAAGTTCTTTTTGGACATAAACAACCAGACACTCTTAGAAATTTTGCTTACGCAAGGGTTTAATAGCCCTCACTTCTTATATACTGTATCCTATTCATGGTAAAAAAAAATATATATATTTTCATTCTTTTTCTTCTACATTAGGGTTTGTTCACACATTTTCATCACATCACTGCTTTTGCTAAAATTTTTCTCAATTTTGGAAACTTGTAGCAAAAAATCTGATTAGGACAATGAAGTGTAAACAAACCTTTAAGGGGAAATAGGAAAAAAAAGTTTTAAAAAATGATTTATGTTTTATTACACTAAAAACATTCTTAGTAGGTGTCCTCCATTTTCTTTTTGTCATTTGATACATAGGACGACATGTATGAAAACGGTCTAGGTTTAAGACTTTCTTTCCTGCCCATAGCAACCAATCAGAGCTCCCCATTCATTTTTTCAGAGCACTATATGAAATTAAAGGAGAGCTCTGATTGGCTGCTATGTAGAGTTGAAATCAGAAGTTTCCATACACTACATAAAAAGACACATCTGCAGTTTTTCTCACTATCTGACATGAAATCAGAATAAACCTTCCCCGTTTTAGGTCAATTAGGAACCAAAATTATTTATTTTTACCAAATGCCAGAATAATGAGAGAGGGAATTTATAAGGCATTTTTATTACTTTCTGCAAAGTCAAAAGTTTACATACACTAGGATTACTATGTATTTGGGACAGCCCATATGATGATGTCATGTCTCTGGAAACTTCTTCTTAGAGGCACACCTGTGGATATATTTTAAAGCACACCAGAAACACACTGCTTCTGTGTGTAACATCATGGAAAAGTTTTAAGAAATCAGCCAAGAAATCAGGAAGAGAACTGTGGACTTGCACAAGTCAGGATCATTCTTGGGTGCAATTTCCAGATACCTGAAGGTGCCTCATTCATCTGTACAAACAATTATACACAAGTACAAACAAGATGGGAATGTCCAGCCATCATACCACTCAGGAAGGAGACGGGTTCTGTTTCTCAAAGATGAATGTGATGTGGTCCAACACGTGCATATCAACCCAAGAACAAAAGCAAAAGCTCGTGTGAAGATGCTGGCAGACTCTGGTAAGATTGTGTCATTTACCACAATGAAACGAGTACTGTATCAACATGGGCTGAAAGGCCACTCTGCCAGGAAGAAGCCATTACTCCAAAAGAAACATATAAAAGCCAGATTAATGTTTGCAAATGCACAGGAACAAAGACCTACACTTTTGGAGACATGACCTGTGGTCTGATAAAACTAAAATTGGACTGTTTTGCCATATTGACCATCGTTACATTTGGAGGAAAAAGGGAGAAGTTTGTAAGCCTAAGAACACCATCCCTACTGTGAAATACTGATGTGGCAGCATCATATTGTGGGGTTGTTTTGCTGCAGGAGGGACTGGTGCACTTTACAAAATAGATGGCATCATGAGGAAAGAAGATTATGTGGCAATAGTGAAGCAACATCTCAAGACATCAACCAGAAAATTAAAGCTTGGGCGGTAATCAGTCTTCCAAATGGACAATGACCCCAAACTGCTGCCAAACTGGTTACAAAGTGGCTGAAGGAGAACCAAGTCAATGTTTTGGAATGGCCATCACAAAGCTCTGATCTCAATCCTATTGAAAATTCATGGGCAAAGCTGAAAAGGCAAATGTGAGCAAGGAGACCTACAAACATGGCTCAGTTACACCAGTTCTGTCAGGAGGAAGGGGCCAAAGTTCCTACCAACTATTGTGAGAAGCTTGTAGAAGGATCTAAAACGTTTGACCCAAGTCATACAGTTTAAGGGTAATGCGACCAAATACTAAAGAAATGTATGGAAACTTTTGACTTTATAGAAAGTAATAAAAATTCCTTAAAAATTCTCTCTCATTATTCTGGCATTTGTAAAATATAAATAATTTTGGTTCCTAATTGACCTAAAACGGGGAAGGTTTATTCTGGTTTCATGTCAGATAGTGAGAAAAACCTGCAGATGTGTCATTATATATAGTGTATGGAAACTGGTTTCAAGTCTGTCTATCTATCTATCTATCTATCTATCTATCTATCATTATCTATTCTATCCTATCTATCTATCTATCTATCTATCTATCTATCTCTCTATCCCATAGCTATCTATCTATTTATCTTTTATCTATCTAATTTTTATCTATTTAAATGATCACACTTGTCTGTTCTGGGCCATTAGATATTCCATAAATGTCTGATCAATTAGTGCTGAACCACAGGAGCCTATGGTACCCCAGTAGAATCTCACATGGCTTTGTCTCAGTTTCTTTTGGACCATATTAGAGTGTGAGCTCATGTGTCCGGCCACCTATCCCACTGGACAGGACACTGGATAAAATGTAAAGGCCCCAGGGGAAGATGTACAACAGGATGAAGTCACTGAATCTTTCAATGCATTTCTTTGGGACTCACTGGAAATCGTCTGCACATCTGAAGCTTCTGGATGAACTAGTTAGAGAAAAGAAGACAAGGTCCAGGTCAGTCAATGCTGCTGGCAGGGTTGGCATTCAAGAAACAGCAGAACCAGACCTGAGTCACATTTCACAGACAGGCCTCCGGGCAAAATGCCTCTTATGTTGGTGCGGGCGTTATATAGAGAATCCCCACAAAGTGTGTCTGGAATAACCTCTAAGAGCAAACGCTGATGGCTCGAAGATAATATCTCCAAAGGAAGGCACCAGAATTCATCCACCGACGGGAACACAAACTGGAGGTCAATGGTGGCCGAGCTCATGAAACACGATGGACACAGGCCAGGACAGGCAGTGATCCGAAGCCAGTCAGGAAACAGCCCAGGTCAAATCCAAAAATGGACAGGATTCAGAGACCTTATTGCATGCCTGTCACATGAGTCCCCTGTCCTGTTATTGCACAAATCACTCACATTATAAAAGCCTTCATACAGGATTAGAAAAACTTGACTTTTTATTTCATTTTTTACAAACAGCACCACACTTGTCCACAGGTGGTGTGTAGTACTGCAGCTCAATCTTATTCACTGCAGTAGAGTAAAGCTGCAATACCAGACACAGCCTATGGACAGGTGTGGCGCTGTTTCTAAAATTAAACAGCCATGTTTATCTAACCTTGTAAAAACCCTTTTAAAACTAAGGTGTCATATTGGCTGTCTGTTTATTAACCCCTTAATACCCCATGACAGATATCCGTCATGGGGACTTTAAGAGGGTATGGAGTGGGCTCACTCGCAGAGCCCACACCATATGCAGTGGATGCCAGCTGTAAGTTACAGCTGGGATCGGAGTCCGCACTGATCCCAGCCATTTAACCATTTAGACGCTGTAGTAAACATGAATGTGACATCTTAATAATTAGGCAATGGGTCCTTGGTCCATTGTGCTCCCCAATTGCGCCCAACCCCTCCCCGGATTCAATTGTGGGGCACCTTTTAGTTGCCATGTCAGTCGGGGGGGGGTCTAATAAAGGCTTCCATGACTGTCATGTTTGTACATCTACTACACCCTAACATAGGCAGGATGTAACAGGAGACCAATGATTTGCCTATATGCAATACAGCACATCATACAAGCAATCAACTGAGTAGAAGAAAAAAATTAAATTCTTTACATTTTTTTTTATTTTTAATTTGTATTCTTTTCTTATATTTTGGTCCTTCCACCTCCCAGATAAAGTGGAATAAAAACAGATCAAATAACGGTATACACTCCAAATAATAACCAATAAAAACTAGACCAGACCCTCACACAGCTCTACCGAAGGAAAGATAAAAAAGTTATTGGTCTGCAGAGCAATTTTGCTTTTATAAAAAAAAGTGTTTTATTGCTTTTAAGGTAGTTAAACATAGTGAAAACTATATAAATTGGGTATCAGTGGAATTGTACCGACCCACAGTATACAGATAGCGTGCCATATATACCGAACAGGGAAAAAATGGCGCAGTAACATTTTTGTTTATATTTTGCTTTTTTTCCCAGTACACTATATGGTGTGCTCAATGGCACCATCAAAAAGTTCATGTAGTTTCCCTCCTCCCCTAAAAAAAGCTGTCATACGTTTAAATGAAAGAGTTAAAGGGGTTGTCTCACTATATTGATTCATCTTACCTCAGTCCTGTTTTCTAGGTTTCACTTTGAATTCAGGGGCGTGTTTACTGGCTTCCACTAGGCTGCAGTAGAAGCTAGGTCTGTAGGTATAGCAACCAGTGCTGGCCACCTATCAGGAGAGAGAGAACAGGTCTGTAGCTATAGTGACCTGAGCAGCTGATGCAGCCCATACAAGAGGGGATATCTAGGAATAGGTAGGACACTGTTAATGGATATGTATTGCAAAGTGACTTGTTTTTGCAAGATCTTTCATATAAAAATCAATCCTTATAGTGATACAACCCCTTTAAGGCTCTTTGAAGGTGGTTGGAAAAAAAATAGAAAACAAAAATCAGAAAATTGCTGCGTTCTTAAGGGGTTAAATGGCACCAAACGCATTTGCTCCCAGCCAAGCCGGTGGCTAGAAAGAGTGAAAAGGGCTAAATACTGGGCAGATGCTCTGTCATAAACAGAATACAGTACATACTTGTCCTACATGAAGAAGAATGCAATGTCTAGCGGTTAGCTCTATGTAAGAACTGCCATACACACAGCCAAGCGCTGGCACAAGTCCTGCCCTCGTCTTCCAAATGTCATATACAGCACAATGCGTCCAAAGGAAAGATCCGGGTTTAGACAAAAGCAAATTCCAACCTTTTAGAATATACATTTACTTCCGATCAAGCTCAGAGCCTCTCCAGCCCCATATGGTGTCTGCACACCTATCACAAGAACCAGCCAATGCCCCTGTGTGTAGCATGACCCGTCTTCACATCGGCAAATGCTTGTCCATATTGATGGGTTACTGGTCGCTGTTTTACCAAGCATCATACTATAACTCAGTCTTCAGTGATTGGTATAATTAGACCTATCTGTAGCGATAAGGATCTTTCTATACTGCGTCTCACAAAGTCTGGCGAAGCTATGCATTAGGGAAGTCCTTGATGTGGAGCTCCAATATACAGTCATATGAAAAAGTTTGGGCACCCCTATTAATCTAAATCATTTTTAGTTCTAAATATTTGGGTATTTGCAACAGCCATTTCAATTTGATATATCTAAAAAATGATGGACACAGTCATATTTCCAGAATGAAATGAGGTTTATTGTACTAAAAAAAAATGTGCAATATTAGTTATTAGATATATCAAATTGAAATGGCTGTTGCAAATATATTCAAATATTTAGAACTAAAAATGATTTAGATTAATAGGGGTGCCCAAACTTTTTCATATGACTGTATACCTATTACAGCTGCCACTCAAACATAGTAAAGATAGTATATACAGAGCCCCAATATGGTTTTCAGAATATGGTCTGACTAAATATGTGCCGTCCACCTGCTGAAGAAATAGCTTTAGAAGCACTGATTAACTCATATCTGCTATACTAAGTGACTTAGGTAATGCAAATCAATTGAAAAAAAGTGCTTATTTTTACTGTCCCCTTCATTAGAGATATGATCTTGGTAGCGAGAAAACCCCTATAAGCGGTCATAGCACTATCGATCCTCGCTGTCTGTGGTTTTGGTTCCAGTGAAACCAGATTCCGAGGACCGTATTGGGTCTCAGTATATACTATATTTTTTATTTGTCCACCCTGCACCCTTTGGAGGATAGTTTGCAGCGAGTAGTAGCATACTCTATACCACCAACTACCATACCGGTGACCTTGTCTTTTGACGTTTGGAGAGTTGTACCTTCCAGATGGACAACATTCTAAGGTTAGTGTATAGTATTGCTCACCTTTCCTACATTTGGTAACTCTATAAATGTTATGGGAACGAGGGTCACTGGCTTCAGTTTATGCTGACATGGTGGACACCGGGTATATGTGGATGCTCTGGGCCACCACGAGCGATAATGTAGATGCTGACCACGCCAGGGAGCGGAGTCTAGGAGGCCCCTGGTCTTCACCGGAGCCCACTGCTAGGCCGGACAGATTTAGCTGTGGGGAACCCCCAGGGATCGGGTCTAGGAGGCCCCTGGTCTTCACCTGAGCCCAATGCTAGGCCGGACAGACTTAGTTGTGGGGAACCCCCAGGGAGCAGTCTAGGAGGCCCCAGGTCTTCACCTGAGCCCTCTGCTAGGTCATACAGACTTAGTTGTGCGGAACCCCCAGGTCGCTACCCCTGATGGGGCTACTCGTGGTGAAAGCCAAAGTGCTGGATGTAGGACAACGGGCATAGGCAGGTGCAACCTCAGGCAGGTAGCAGACTGGTGTAGCGGCAGGTAACAACAGAAGTATAGGAACTCAGGTAACCCAGGGTAAAACATAGGTAACATTGGTAACTGAACTGGTAACTGGACGTCAGGAATGCAGATAAACAAAGCAACCAGAGGTCAGGAGCAAAAAAAAAAATGGATGTGCAGACTAAACATTGTTTTTCTAGACTGCTTGTATGGGGGAGTGTCTGCCCCCACATTGGTTTTTGCACTCCGCTCAATTGCATAGGGTTTTTTAAATCAATGCAGAGCAGGTTGAAGCTGGAATCTTTTCTCCCTGAAATGTGGAGGTCTGAACAGGCACCAAGAGAGGTAACATTATAGAGTAGGTTCCCATTTGTATTGGGGTCGCCCTGGCGTTGGCAGATGGGCTTTTACAGTTTTGATCAAAAATACACACTTAGAACCTCAAGTTTTCATGTGTCTAAAATAGCAGAAATGCTTTTCCAAAAATTCCTATGTTCCCTTTGACTGTTTTTTAGTGCTAGTAGAGTGCTGCTGATATTGGATTGTTTAGGAGCAATGTAGAGACATCCTCAGACATCATCTAACACCAACAGACTGACCCAGAGCAGCGGGAGAAAGTTCCTTAACAGGTGTTTATAATAATAATAATCTTTATTTATATAGCGGCAACATATTCCGCAGCACTTTACAAATTCAAGAGTAAACGTACAGACATTACACATTAAAAGAACTTACAGATGAGACACAAGGTGTGAGGGCCCTGCTCGTGAGAGCTTACAATCTATTAGGGTGTATGGGTGAAACATACGGTAAGAAGTGCCAAGTTTACAATGGTCCAACCTTGTTTCATAAATAGGGGGTGGTTTACATGAAAAATGGATGAACCTGCCACCCTGACAGTACATCTATATACAGATAAGTGCCTGTGAGTGCCCTAGTGTAGGGAGTGACAAATGTGTGTGATAGCAGTTAGGGATCTTGGTAGGTCAGACTGAGACGCCGACTTTGCAGGGCCCTCTTACCACTGTGCGGGCTGTGAATGTGCCTGAGCGCCCGCAGTAGAATATTCCAGAGAATTGGTGCCGCACGTGGGAAATCTTGGAGACGGGCATGAGAGGTTCAGATGATTGATGAGTGTAACCTGATATCAGCAGCAGAGCGGAGAGCACGGGTAGGGCGGTAGACAGAGACTAGGGAGGAGATGTAGGGAGGAGCAGCGCTGTGGAGAGCTTTATGAGTGAGAATGCTGAGTTTATACTGTATCCTGTAGTGAATGGGCAACCAGTGCAGTGACTGACACAGGGTAGAGGCGTCAGTATAGCGGCTGGAGAGAAAGATGAGCCTGGCTGCTGCATTCAGGACAGATTGAAGAGGGGAGAGTTTGCAGAGAGGGAGACCGATAAGCAAGGAGTTACAGTAGTCAAGACGAAAAAGAATAAGAGCAGTAATGAGCGTTTGAGTTGTTTTCATGGTGAGAAATGGACGGATTCTGGAGATGTTCTTGAGGTGCAGGTGACAGGAGCGGGCAAGGGATTGGATATATGGGGTGAAGGACAGATCAGAATCTAGTATAACCCCCAGACAGCGGGCCTGCTGCCTAGGAGAGATGGTGGTACCACATACAGAAACAGAAATAGCAGGGTAGGGTTGGTTAGTAGATGTTCAGTCTTAGTGAGGTTTAGTTTCAGATGGAGAGAGGACATGATGTCGGAGACAGCGGACAGACAGTCACTGGTCTTTTGTAGCAGGGCTGGAGTGATGTCACGGGAGGAGGTGTATAATCAGCATAGAGATGGTACTGGAAGCCAAATCTACTAATGGTTTTTCCAATGGGGGCTGTGTACAATGAAAAGAGGAGAGAACCTAGAACTGATCCCTGAGGAACTCCAACAGCAAGAGGAAGAGGAGAGGAGATCGAACCAGAAAATGAGACACTGAAGGAGCGGTCAGAGAGGTAGGAAGAGAACCAAGCGAGAGCGGTGTCCTGGAGGCCAATGGTGCTGAGCATGCTGAGGAGAAGATGGTGATCCACAGTGTCAAATGCTGCAGAGAGATCCAAGAGAAGCAGCAAGGAGTAGTTACCCTGAGATTTTGCTGTCAGGAGATCATTTGAAACTTTAACTAAGGCAGTTTCCGTGGAGTGTAGGGTGCGGAAACCTGATTGCAGCGGGTCAAGAAGAGAGTTAGTGGAGAGATAGGATTAGGCGAGAGTAGACCAAGCGTTCCAGGAGTTTAGAGATGAAGGGCAGGTTAGAGACTGGTCAGTAGTTAGCAGCACAGGACGGGTCCAGAGAGGGCTTTTTTAGTAAAGGGGTTATGATGGCGTGTTTGAAGGAAGATGGAGAGAGAGAGGTTACAGATAGCAGTAAGGTGAGAGAGGACAGCTGGAGAAATAGACTGGACAAGGTGGGAGGGTTTATAGGTCATAGGCCAGGAAATTAAGATACTGTGTCTTCAAATCACATCAAGCTGCAGCATGTGCGCCCTACACCACGGAGCAGGAGCAGGTAAGCCATGAACCACCACAAAGACAGGGGCCACAACAGAGGTCACAGGCAGATCAGGGGAACGTCTGCAGCAGGGACCGCGCATGAACTGTGAGAGTTACACGAAGAAGCACTTTTGTCTTTCTTTTTTTGTCTGTTTGCAGATGCCACTCTGAGGTATCCATCATACATAAGATCCCACTTAATGAAAAACAGGTATTACCCTAACAGAGGCCAACATGATACTCTTTGCCTTCATCAAGTAATGAGGGTCTGTGGATTCCCGGCACATACAGTAAATACCTACTTTTAAACACAGTGTAAATGAGCTATTATCATTGAACCTTGACAGGAGCCGGCCCGTGAAACCATTAGTAGCACATGAAAAGCTAGGAAGCAGATGGCATCCATATAATCTTGACCGGTAACTGACCTTTATCCAATGGAATTGGGGCCACTAGGAACAGACATCTCTGCTCTCTTGTTTTGGCCAGTGCTTATAATTGGGCTACTAACTCCATCTTGACCTTTTGTGACTTGGCTTGACTGACTACTCTTTGAATTCTCTATCGACCTTTATTTTGCTAAATCTCTGTCACCTGACCTGTGGCGTGTTTGACCATACTTCAATATTTCCTTCTCATCACCCAAGAATGCTACTACCTGGTGCCCAGCTAATCAGGCCTACTGACCCCTATCCCTTCCTCTTTCTTGATAGCTCCTATACTGTCCTTCTCAATTTATGTACTACTCTCTGTCAGTCTTTTTTCTATCTCTTTAGCTGTCTCTTTTTTCTTCTGTGAGTACTGCTCTACCCAGGTCCGGTGTACTGACCGACCTCTGCCTGCTTCTGCTCCACTGCCAGCAAGTGTGCAGATGACCTTTTTTTGCTTTGTCTCTCTAACTCAACTAACAGGAACTTTCACAACTACTGAACTACAGCTCAACTGACTACCTAACATGGCAGGCTCACCTTATATGCCAACAGCCCCTTCCTTTTCTCACACAAGATCCCCTGGCAGTCTCCCAATTGGCTGCAAGCTGTGTTGTTTAAAGGAGTTTTCTCACTATAGTGATTAGCTTTTCACATGTAGAGACAGATAATTGAAGTTTTTTTCTAACTACTTTTCTTTCTTAATTTTTCTTTGGTCAGGAGTTAAAGAAGATTTTATTTCCTCTTAGAGCACACAAGTTTCTCAGGCTACCAATAATCTCTCCTGCTCTTTTTTATGTGATGATCACCTTCCTGCAGAGATAGTGTTGATCGATTTTAATCGACCAAAGTTGAAATCGGCAAGTGTTTTTTATGTGATCGAAATTTCCAGACTCATGCATACTTAAGGTTTAAAATCTGAGCATCATCTATTAAGATCGCGCCTTTGTTTTCGGCACTTCCCTGTACTTTGCGGCCACCAATCAAGATACAGAATAGAGCAGGGTGAGATGTGTGTTCGACGTCAAATACTGGGATGTTATTGGTCTGCGAATTGGCTGGAAAAATCAACATGACCATCGTTTTACATAGATCAGCGATTCCTGTTTCAGCCTCATGTCTCTCAGCGTCTCAATAGGGATAGGACCTGCCTCTGCCTGTGGCCAAACAACTCAGCGAAAGAGTCTATTCTGACAGAGAATACCTCTACTATTATCTGTATCCTTCAATTTTAGTTAGATAGAGATTTGAAGATTTTTATGTAGTTAGACAGAGAATTTTAAAGTCAGCATCTACGCTGTATATTACACGGCGTGGTAGCGGGGGGGGGGGGGGGGGGCCACCGCGGCGAACACAAGACGAAGCTCTATTCTATAAAGAACACTGGATAAATTTCACCAAGACTTAGAGTGTAGACATTGTATGGGAATATCTTTATTAATTAACATTTGCTATTGAAATTATTTTCCTTGATATTGGGCAGCCTGATAACTTATATTGGATACACATCATTTCAGTAACCTGCAGGTCTCTTGTTATGCTGCAAACCCACTATTATTTTCAGTATACATTCAGATATGCGTGTTTCATTTTCAATTTAACCCATTAACACACGTGACTGTTGATATAACCCACCTTGCCAGTTAAATTTACCATCAGCAATCTTGTATCGCACAGTTGGTTTGTTGCCAAAAATACCGTGTATCGTACGGAAAACATCACAGTTACAGTGTTTTTTTACTTTGCGCACGGTCACCAGCATTGTTCATTAACGCAGCATCTACGTATATCGTAAAACAGCTAATCTAATTCACCACAGTTAGAAATTGAATGGTGCAAAAAAATACCGTTATTATGATCAAAACATAACATTACGTGTTTTTCTTGACTTTTGCACACCCAACATTGTCATTGACGCAGCATCTACGGAAATCTAAAACAGCAATCTATATTCACCACAGGTAGAATTGATAGGTGCAAAAAATATCGTTTATTATACGAAAACATAACATTACGTGTTTTTTGAACATTTGCAGCACGCCAAGCAATGTCTTGGACGCAGCAACTACGTAATCATTAAAACAGCAATCTCTATATTCACCACAGGTGAATTGTGAAAGGTGGCAATAAAATACCGTTTATTAATATCAATAAGCATACAACAGTTACGTGGCTATTTTTGAACTTTTGCGCACCCAGCATGTTCATTGAACGCAGCATCTACGTGAAATCTTAAAACAGCAATTCTATATTCACACACAGGTGAATTGAAAGTGCAAAAAAATACCGTTTATTATATCAAAATCATAACAGTTACAAGTGGTTTTTTGCTGACTTTGCGCACGCAGCATGTGTTCATTGTATGACGCACATCGCTGACGTAAATCTTAAAACCAGCAAATTCTATATTCACCACAGGTGAATTTTGAAAGGTGGCAATGAATACCGTTTATTATATCAAAACATAACGAGTTACGTGTTTTTGACTTTTTTGCAACACCCAGCATTGTTCATTGACGCAGCATCTACGAAAATCTTATAAACAGCAATTCTAATATTGCCACACCGTGATGAAAGGGGGCAAAAATATCGTTTACTTATACAAACATACAGTTAACGTGTTTTTTGACTTTTGCGCACCCAGCATTGTCATGACAGCAGCATCTACGTAAATCTTAAAACAGCAATTCTATATTCACCACCAAGTGAATTGAAAGGTGCAAAAATACCGTTATTTATATCAAAACATAACAGTTAACGTGTTAATATGACTTTTGCGCACTCAGCATTGTTCATTGACGCGAGCATCTACGTTAAAATCTTAAAACAGCAATTCTATATTTACCACTGGTGAATTGAAAGTGCAAAATATAGTTATTATACCAAAACATAACAGATATGTTTTTTTTGACTTTTGGCCTCATCAGATTTTCTTATCAGACACCTTGCAGTTAAATTTTGAATCAGCAAATTTTGTTTAGATTAGAGGGATTTGAGAAAGCTGTGATTTGCCGTCTTTTAATAAAAGGACTTCAAACTATTCCATATCTCTCTAATTTTTATATTTCTGACAGGAGCGAAATGCAGGGGTTAAGGAGAGCAAAGAGGTTGGGTAGCACATGAGTGTAGAAGGAAGCGAGAGAAGGTGCATCCTATCAGTGCTAGGCTGCCAACACGCATTGCCATGCGGATCGTCAGTTATTTTGCAGGACTGTCAGGCTCATCATCGGCTGGGTGCAGGCCCTTGAATATAAGATATTCGAACATCGTCTGCCAAAACTGTCCTTCAGTGGTAATGCAACTGCATCTAGCAGTCTTACCTCCTCGTCCTCGCAGTCAGGCCACAAATGTCGTCATCAGTCATCATCAGCATCCCACTCGAAGCACCCAAATGTCACTCGTGTACCCACCACTGTGGATAGTCCATTGCTCTGAAGACCTCATTGATGACAAATGCGAGTTGGGGTCAGAGGCATGTTAAAAAGAACAAGAAGGATGATTTAGTCTGCTCTGACGCCCAGTTACTGATGCCATCAGAGGAGGTGAAGGAACCGTCAATCTCGCAAAAATCCCGGGCCAGTCGCAACGCTTGCAGTGCCCCTTGCTTGTAGCCCACAGCTATCTGATGCAGAAAGTTCAGGACGACCAAGTCACCTGTGTTGATGATGATGATGATGACCGACAATTGCGGATCCATCGTGGTCTTTTCCGCAGACTTTGCTTGCGAGCGCTTCATCAGTGGACGAGGAGGATGAACTGATGTGGGTTAGGAGTCAATACGGGTTCCGGCCACAAAAAGGGAGAGGCGGTCGCAGAAGTCCGCTGATATGATATCCACCAGACCACGGTCAGTGCAAACCCCGCTCCTAGCTATCGCCGTCAAAAAAGGTCCAGTGACCTCTCAAGCTGGGCCCTTCTTGTGTCAAGCCTCTGATTCACCCAGCGAATGTCATATGCACGCCTTATGCGTAAACGCATAAGTAGAGGCAAGAACCTTAAGTGAGTTAACCACCACCAACATGAATCTAGTCACATGGCGGACCGAATGTATGAGTTGAAAAGGAGGGAACACTTGGCCAAAAAAGCCAGAACCGACGCCGGGCTACCAACCACATGTCACAACCTCTGTCTCCGCCTCCTCCTCCTCCGCCACCACCAAGCGTTCCTCATCTGCCCAGTCTCTCAGAGTCATGATCAGATCAGGCCTCCGCTTCAGCCTCCACCTTTAAGTCGCCCCGAGTACCCACCAGCACCACCAGAAACACTCATCCTCCCTCCCGTTCTCCTTCCGCCAGTTTGACGACCTGACACTCGTACAGCGGCCTGTCTAGCATCCAGCCTTCTGTCTTCCAGGTTATGGGGAGCATAAGAAACACTTTAACCCAAATCAACCAATACCATCCCAAAGCCAAAATCCTGATGTCGGCATTGCAGCTTTTGGCCTTGGAAATGTTGCCTTTTCCGTCGTGGACACAGATTGGTTTCCGCACGTTCAGGCCCTCGACCTGCCCCCAATACCAGATGCCGAGCAGGCATTTCCTTATGCCATAAAAGCCGTCCCTGCCCTGGCCAGCCACGTGTCATCTAAAATTTCAATGCGCGTTTATCTGCATCTTGCCGGAAAAGTCCACTCAGCACACGACACATAGACTAGGTAAGGCACGGCCAAGGCCGCTATAACTCTGTGCAAACAGCTCACTGGGTGAGCTGGGTGATGTCTCTGGGGGTGACGGTGGCTCTCAGTGCCCTCGGCGCACGCTCTCAACCGCAGTTATGGTGCAGGCCTTTCCCCCCAATGTCCTCTGGTGAGCAACACGTGCCCAAAACAACCAGGCCGTGTTGAATAATTTTTTATTTTAATCTGCCTTGGAGACCTCCACACACAGGTCAGGAGCTGAGGACGGCATCTAAGTCAACGCGAGACGAGCGCTGGCTGGTGACAAAACCTTGTGCCCAGGCAAGGTGGTGTGCTATAACGGTGAAATCTGCTGCCGCCTTAAGAAATCGTAGTCTTGTTGAGCACATCCCTTGCCTGCACATGTCCATGTAACCTTGTCGAGCCAGAAATTTCTAAAGAGCTACCTCGGGTCTGGACTGCCTGCTGAAGAAGGCTCGAGTCTGAGTTTCGCACTTTCCGCGTTCGCACTCCTGCGCAGATCGTCCGCCTGCTGCGATTGCAGCGTCAGCTCGGCCTCCCCGTCAACCGCCCCCTCATTGTTGACGAGGCAACACGCCGCAATTCCACCCTCCACACCCCCCAGCGCACGTGGCAGCACTGCAACGCCATTCTGCAGTACGAAGTGACACATGGGCCTGACAAGCAGCGGTAGCGACCTCGGGGTGTTGACCACCGAGAGTGGAAGCAGTGTGAAAGTAGCTTCTGCACCATCCTTTGCCAGTTTTGAAGAAGCCACCAAATTTGGTCATGCGGAAAAATGCCCTTGTCAGACATGACATTGTGGGTGATCTTAGTTCTTGAACATCCGTTGACCACTCTGAACAACAGTCCCAGCCACGATGAGAGGAGACGGACACTAGATTGTTGAACACTGGAGCTTTCCCTCTCGTCAAATCCACAAGCCCGACAGTTTCACAATTTCATCGGTCCTTCATTAGGCAGTGGTCGAGGTCCCAGAGCTAGTGCAAGGTGGCCATCAGCTCTCGGGGTGCACCACTCAGGCAAGTACAGGGCTAGTGTTGAAGCTGTGCCGGATGGCGATCGAGAGGAGGAGGAGGAGGAGGTATTACCTATAACACCGATGTTACCAGAGACGTCCCTTCCTTGGAAAGAGGTTGCGCGAATTTGAGGCGGAGGAGGATGATGAGGAAGATCAGTTTGCTAGCGCCCCTCGATCCAGAAGCTTGGGAAACCCCACTCTCAAAGGCTCACATCTCTCACATGAGAGCTTGGATGCTTCCATTTCCTCCATACATGAACCTCGCATAAGGCCATCAAAATGAACAACATTTACTGGGTGAGGCCACCCTCCTGGAGTACCCCGGTACAAAACAAAAATCAGGCACTTTCCTTCCACCCCCAAATATAAGAGTAAATGGCAGGTAAGATGGATACCTTGCCTGATTGATCAACTGGAGACATCTGTTGCGTCTTGCTTGCACGTTCCCCAATGTCACGGTGAACAAACAAAGCGACGTGACAGCAGTAGAGTGCCAATTAGAGCGTAGCGGCAGCAGCCATGCAAGGGGGCAGAAGCCTAATGGGTGACCTCTGGCAATCATTTTCTTTACCACCTCACCAACGCATGCAATGCAGGCTACACATCCCACACACAGAGTCAGCTTAAGACATGGAGCACGACTATCGCGTCACACACCGATGTTTTTGCATTGTGTTCCGGACCAATAGACTTCTGGGTATCCAAAATGGACAATGGCCCGAGCTGGCTCATCACGGCCATTAGAGGTGTTGTCCTGCCCCAGCAGCCATCGTAATATCTGAGCGGACCTTCAGCGACGAGCTGGAGAGTCCTTAACAGACAAACGCATCCGGCTTTCCACAGATAATGTGGATCGTTTGATTTTTTATTTTCATCAAGTGAATCAGCATGGATCTCTTGAATGATGTTTGTGGCCCAATTGCGAGGTCACCGATTAGTTGCCGGTCTACTTCACATTCCTTTTCAAACAGAATAGTCGACTTCGAAAACTTTTTAAAATTGATCATATTATTACTGCAACATTTTATCTCTTTTCCACAGTTCATTTTGCTGGTTTTGCTGTGAGGAACTTAAAAGACAGCAAGTTTCATGACAAACACCGAATTCCATTACATCACTTATCTTAAGAAGTTTCGCATTGTCAATAGTTTTTAGTCATGTTGCTGTGAGATACAGCTATGAATTATGGTCCTTTGGAACATAAATGTGGCTTCTAAGTGCATTTCATCCCTCACAATATTTTTTTAACAGTGGCTGAGAAGTCAATTTTTATAATTTTTTGTGGAGGTCATGCTGCTTTGAAATGCAGTCAATACTACAGGTCCTATTAAAAAAAATGTGTTTCTAACAATCATTTGTTCTTCACAATTGACCAAAGTGGCTCAGGGTCATGCTTTGGAATTTTTGGGGCATTTCTCTTTGAATTGCCAGCAATACTACTGATCCTATTCGATTAAAAATGTTTGTTTCCTAATAGACATTTGTTCTTCACAATTGTCATAAAGTGGCTCATGGTGTCTTGCTTTTGCGACTTTTTGATGGGTGCATATTGCTGTTACATGCAGCTATACTAGAGGTCCTATTCTAAAAATGTTGTTTCTAACAGACATTTTCTTTCACAATTGTCCAAATGTCTCAAGGATGCATGCTTGAAGTTTTGGGGGCATATTTGCTGGTGACATTCAGCTAATACTAGAGTCCTATTCTAAAAAATGTTGTTTCTAACAGACATTGTTTCTTCACAATTATGTCCAAAGTGGCTCAAGTGTCATGCTTTGAATTTTTTGGGCATTTTGCTGTGACATGCAGCTATACTACAGGTCCCTATTCTAAAAAATGTTGTTTCAACAGACATTTTGTTCTCACAATTGATCAAAAGTGGCTCAAGGGGTCGATGCTGAAGGGATTTTGCTGAATGCTATCTAGTCCTATTAAATGTTGTTTAAGACATTGTTCTTCACATTGCCAAATGGCTCAGTCTGCTTTGAATTTTGGCATTTGCGTGACAGCACAACACGGTCCTATTCTAAAAATTTGTTTCTAACAACTTTGTTCTCCATTTCAAAGTGCTCAAGGTGATGGTGCTTCAAACAGATATAGGCCTTTAAAAATTTGCAAAGACATTTTTCAAGTCTTTAACATCAAATTGTTTGGACACATTAATACATAAAAAAGGAACAGACATTGTTCTCCATTTAAACAGGAAATGGTGGGAACGAAAAGGACACAAAATTGAAAATGACTTTTTTTGCAAGATTTTTTACATAGTATAAATCCCTTTTTGAGAAACCCCTTTAATACAATGAAAAAAAGAGAAAAAAAGACTGGGGGGATCCACCCTTTTTTTTAAAAATGTGTTTTCTAGAATTAAAGTACTAAAAAACTTGCATGTACAAAATAGCTGTTAAAAAAATTCTTGAATTGTAAAGGAGGTACAGGAAAACTTGACCAGATGTAGGTTATTTTAGAGGACATGGAGTATGGAGCACGGACAGAGAACAAAGTACAGAGACAATTTCCTCCAGCACGTTGAGTAAAATGAGAAAAAAGAATGCCAAGATAAAGGGCACCTGGGTGTAACAGGAGCGTTAACCACCAGTATTTCCAAGTGAAGCTCAATTGGTCCGCACTCATACGGAGGGCAATCTCTACCCAGGTATTTACTGTGTACTGAGGAAGGCTGGAGTTCTCACACTTCCGCTTCCCGCACTCTGCTTCAGCACGACAGTTTTCGTTGCTGCGTCATCAGGGCATTTTAACCTGCGTGTTAATAGATGACGGACGCCAGCCTGGGCTCTCACCGCACCCACTGTAACTCCGGCCCTGGGTCATGCTGTGGCCCAGGACAGGTATAGTCAATGTCCAGTGAAACTAAAATGGTGGTTGAAAGACTCCTTTTTCCGGCACTTTTTTTAAATGTGGGGGTCATGCAGGTTTGGGGCTCATGCTGTGGCCCAGGACAGGTATAGTCAATGTCCAGTGAAACTAAAATTGGTGGTTGAAAGACTCCTTTTTCCGGCACTTTTTAAATGTGGGGGTCATGCAGGTTTGGGCTCATGCTGTGGCCCAGGACAGGGATATTCAATGTCCAGTTCAAGTAAGATGATGGTTCAAATCATACTGCCTTCTGGCACTTTTTAATTTGTGGGTGATGAGGTTAAGGTCGTT